>JAAAIY010000022.1:0-172930 GCA_016098105.1 Actinomortierella wolfii
TGTGTCAGACAAAAAAATTCGGCCACAAAAGTGGCTCAAAGTACAGGAAGGGATAATGGCATGCCTGGTAGGTCTACAGCTGTGATGGTGAGAGGTAAGGGACACCAGCGCGAGGTGTACGTGAACAGATGTTGTTTGAGGAAATGAGAATATGGAACTCAAAAGAAGTTTGCTTATTATACGCTATTATTCTTTATTTGCTACTGAAGGTGAGGGTAATTATGATCTCTTGGATGCTAAAAGGTCAAAGGAGGCACTTCCTGCCTTTCGGCGTATCCAAGACCAGATCAGTCCAGGCTTTAGACCTCGCTCAAGCCTTTAAAGATGCAACCTCCAATTTCATGCCATCAGGGTCTGTAAAGTAAACAGCATAATAACCTTCACCATATGCCGGCAGGAAATGTGGTGGGTCCAGAATCTTGCCGACCTTATCACCGCCATTAGACTGATAGTACTGGACAACGCTCTCATAGATGCGATCGACGTCCGCATTCGACTCGGCATGGAAGGCCAAGTGATGGAACCCAATGTTTCCCTTGACATGTTCGGGTGATTCTGGACGAGCACTGGAGAAGCCAAGGTCGAATCCGCTACCATTCTTGTGTGAGAAGCCAGTATAGTACTCATTTTCAACTGTCTGGACATAACCGAGCAAACCAAGGACGTGGCGGTAAAAGGGCATCGAGACGTCCATAGACTTGACACTGAATGCAAGATGGTAAGGTGTTCCAGTTGAGGGCATTTTTAAAGAAGTGACTTCTCTATCGACAATTGGAGGCGTGGAATGGCTAAAGAGTGTGAAGGGAAAAAAAGAGAGTGGATGTTTAAGACGATGACTCTAGAAGGATAAGACTGGGGTATATATACTCTACGAGTGCAGGATGTTAGAGCATAGGATGCGAAGCGCCTATGGCGGGATAAACGGCCCGATATCCGATGAGCGTGTAGAATACGAGAGGGGTTCTTCACACTATTTGACCCACTTTCAGAATGGATCAGCAAAACCTGTTCTCAGGCATACGGAACAAGGTTAACACAAAAATATGCGTTTTGGTGGCAAATCCAGTCTATTTTCCCACAGAAGGCATGTACGTTGTCTGTGGTGAAAGATGGCTGAAACCTAATACGTTGGACTGAAGGTTTGGCAAATGATTGATGACAAGATCTAGAACAACATCAAGATCTATATTAATATCAAGCATGAGTCGCCTGATGCCTTGATTCCTTTATGCAAATGATATAATGCCTTGACTCACTATATCCACCTGAAGTTCGCAAGGGTACAACCATAGAGTATCATGGTTGGTGGGGTATACGTAGGGATATTCGTCGTCTTGAATGCTGGAAGATTGTGTTACTGAGGACGGAGGAAAAAATCGATTGCATAACTCGTCGTAGTAGACATGAATTTCGCGTATGTGTGATGTGTTCCTGATTAGTGCTCGCCAAGCCTCAGGTTTGAAAACCTGGTTAAACTGCCGCCGAGGGTTGATGGCGAATTTTTGCCACAAGAATGGGGTTAAGGCTGTGTTCCATGATCGAGAAACTTGAACACATTGAGCAATATCGGATTGGCTGAAGTACTGAACTATGTTCTCAATGAGCTCTACTGGGAGTGTACCGAGAGTAGGAGAGGAGATGGACGGATTCATTTATTGAGTAGTGGATCGATTGGAAATAGATCATGGAGTGGTGGCGATCTATACAAAAACCTAGCCTTCCCGCGAGAGGTGCAAACTGAGCTCATTGGACTTACCCAAAATCTTCTAATAACAAGATTTCTTGCACTTCGGTTCATTGTGATATAAGTAATCCAGACACCTGTCTACCGCTGCTCTTCTCTTCTGTGGATGAAATATGGTGATGGAGTGTTTCCAGAGTGATCTTTATCTATGGTGGCTGCGACAAAGACACGAAGACCTAGAATCGTACATATCATACCCATCCTGGTCGATGAGTCCAGAGCCACTGTAGGACTTTAGGCGATCGGGGTCTGTAAGCATCCTCAAGACCCCTGAGCTTCCATAGTTTAGGAAAGTGTTCAGCCATCCACTCAAGCTCTGGTACGCCAACATGGTGATCCATATGGTGAATATATAGTTCTTCGAGGTCTTTCAGACCAACTAGCTCATCCAAACCACTCTCCAGTGTCATCTCAAGACAACTAAACTGATGGTGGTAGCTCCAAGCAGAAGGAGAAACAACCATCCCCCCTAACACTAGCTTTCGGAGCCGTTTTTGCTGTCCCAAACGACGGAGTACCTGTCTTTGAATGTCCCTGGATGATCGGACAGCCGTGTTGTCTAAAAAATCATCCGTGGGCCTTGGAACTAAAATTTTCAGATCGAGGTGTTCCAGAGAAGTGGTGGCCCACTCAGACGAGAGAATGTCTCTGTCTGTAATCATAGTGTCGTGATCGTTAGGCAAAGGTGCTTCCAGAGATTTCAGTTTTGGTGCCTTGTTCAGAACAGCTTGCAAATGTGATCCTAGAAGGTCACCATCCTTTCTTCCCACAAACTTCAGTGTCTCCAGATGCTCGCAATGATCCGCGATCGCAGCCATTGTCATTGGTTCAATCATGTCTGAGTACAACTCGATGTTGGTCCACTGTGAGCTGAGAGATATTACTTTGGCGATATCCTCATCGGTCTCATATCGATATAAGGTGTTTCGCGTCAGCACTCTCCAGACGAATCCGATCATGTTCATGGTTTGAATGATTTTTGGATGATAGTGAATCGCCGCCTCCAAACCATCCAGAATCTGCAAATTCCGGCTACAACTCTCCAAAAACGGCAAGAGTGGTTCTGCGTCATGACTTCTATATCTTGCAAACTTGTAATTAATCTCAATAGATTGTAGATTATAATGACGTTTAACCACATTAGCGACAGAGTTGGGCTTGACAGATGGTGTACGGCAAATTTCGTCTAGTTTGATTTGACGTAT
Organism: Actinomortierella wolfii; assembly: GCA_016098105.1. Taxonomy (NCBI): domain Eukaryota; kingdom Fungi; phylum Mortierellomycota; class Mortierellomycetes; order Mortierellales; family Mortierellaceae; genus Actinomortierella; species Actinomortierella wolfii. The sequence continues at coordinate 2,950 of JAAAIY010000022.1, forward strand.
GCCTTCAGGAAGATTCTCAAGCATGGTTGTAACATCACCATCCCAGGCCATAGCAAGGTGGAAGTCTTGAAGGTTGGGCAGGTGGTTGGTGACAAGGTCCAGGACAATATCGGGATCTATGTCAATATCAAGCATGAGTCGCCTGATGCCTTGGTTCCTTTTTGCCAATGATATTATGCCTGGGCTCATTCTGTCCATCTGAATTTTGCAAGAGTACAAGCTCAGAGTGTCAAGGTTGGTGGGATAGATGTATGGATATTTACTGCCTTGAGTGTTGGAGGATTGTGTTACAGAGGATGAAGGGATCAATCGATCGTACAACTTCTTGTGGTGGAGATGAAGTTCGCGTATAAATGGTGTGTTCCTGAGCAGTGCGTGCCAAGCCGCGAGTGTGAAGATTTGGTCGAGCTGCGATTCAGAATCAATGACGAATCTTTGCCATAAGAATGGGGTCAAAGTAACGTTTCATGATCGGGAAACCTGAACGCACTGAGCAATATCAGATTGGCAGATGTATTGAAGTATGTTCTCAACGAGCTCCACTGGGAATGTACCGAGAGTAGGAGGAGCGATTGGTGAACTCATCTGTTGGGTAGTGGATCAATTGAAGATGATACGCGGAGTGGTAGTATTTATACAAAATCCTCAAGTCATCACATGGGGAGGTTATACTGCGGCAAGAACAAGAGCTGAAAGGGCAGCGACTGTAGTACAAGATGAATTCATTGGATATGACTCAAATTCAAAATCTTAAACCATTGAAGTTCCAGGTACCATGCTTCATAAGTGATATATTGCATGATTTAAAAGAGGACTCTGTTGCGAGTAATACAAGCAGTTGACCTGAACACATTGAGCGATATCAGATTGACAGAGGTACTGAAGTGTGTTCATAATGAGTTCCAGTAGGAGTGTATCAAGAGTAGGAGAGGGGATGAGTGGATTAATTTGCTGAGAAATGGATAAATTGAAGATTGTTCTAGGAGTGGTGGTATTTCGGCTGCGGTATGAAGGTTTGAAGTGGCAATGATTGTACATAGCACAGGCTGATTTCATCGGACATGGCATTAATTTCAATACCTTTTCCTCAGCCCCTGTTTTAGAGTGACAGGGGTGGGGATAAACATTCAAGCTTCAAGGGCGATGACAAGTTTTCATTTTTGAAGAAATAAAATCTTTCATTCAGACCAAATTCCATTCGGCCATTCACACTTACCCTCATTTCGCAGTCTGCTTCAGCGACTACAGCAAACAAAACTATCAGTAGCAACAGTAGACCCAACTCAAGCATCATCACCTTATACAGTAACCCAATCTTCCTCGGTGCTTCTCCCACTCTCCTTTACTATCACAGGTTGCTGCCACTGTTCATTATACATCGGGAATAGCTGTGCCGTGTCTTCCTGCCCAAGGCTCAGGTTCAGGTATTGGTCAGGCTTTTTGGTCTCCGTATCCAGCAGATTTGTCATGTTTCCAGCCGGCTCCAACAATCGTAAGAGAGTGGACTCTGTCTCTAAAGACCCTCCAGTGGTGCAAACCACGAAAAGTTCTACACTACATTCTGTTCAACCACCAAACGAGACCATTTTCAAGGAGGGATCCGAACGGGAGCTATGGTTAGTTGAGCAGCTCAAGCTGCCCAGATATTATGTATTTGCCGCTTATGCAAATGGATCGCGACAGCTCGTGCAAGAAAATGAAGATGTCACCTATTGACGGCTCTTCCACTTTGGTCACGAAGGCGCAGGTATATAGAGATCTAGCCACTGCTTTCAACATGAAGAGGTTCAAGAAGCCCAATAGTGCTGATGTCTATGAAACTCCAGAGTCTGGAAACGGGATTGAGACCAAAGTCATCGACTTGATCAGAAAATTTGAGGAGTACATACGATAACCAAGAAAAAGAAAGGATCTGGTTCGACGGATGAGGCGACATGGCAACAACAGGTCATGGCGAAATGCAGACACTACTTTGCACTTGAGCAAGCCTTTGGCAATAGGCACTCAGCAGAGGAGCAAGATGATTATGCGGACATTACTCTGGATATGTCTCAGCCCTACCCTCCTGGTCCTGACAGGAGTGATGGGGACTCAGTCAAGCACGATGACACAGAGTCAAGTGTGGAGTCAGGTGGAGTTAGTGACAAAGCTGAGGATGTGCTGGCCTCGACAGGCCCATCTTGCTTGTTTGACCCAGATTTGGAACGTGGCGCATCAATCTCCTCTGTTATAAGTCCATCATCAGGTGCGGCTAATCGCGATAACATCTTACCCATGTCGGGTATTCTGAACGACATTCTGACATTTAGTCGTGAGATGGCCAAAGCCAAGGCTGACATGGTTCTGATTGAGCGTGAGAGAGTAGCCGTTGAGCGTGAGAGAGTAGATATTGAGCGTGTGAGAGTTGAGGCCGAGCGAAGACAGATGGAGGAGGAAATCAGGCTTAAAGAGAAAGAGTTGGAGATGCTTCTTAAGCTAGAGATAGAAAAGAAGCGGATGGAGCTGGAGTATCAAGTCAAGCTGCGATCGGCAGAGAAGATTGTTCTATTGCCAAACGAAGTTGCTATTATTCGTGGACTACCTTAACATTTCATAACGCGAATAAATACACAAGAGTTTGTTCCATTTGAGTGGATGATCAAACCCGTTATCATTGGTCGAGAATTTGCTGTTTTTGTTCAAGTATCCTACTCTCTTGACGTGCTGTAAATACCCACCAATATTCGCCCACAATATTCCTCTCGTCGTCTTCAGAAATGTCTTCGGCATCACCGTCACTATTGTTGTCCCCAGGGAAAATAACATCAGGCTCTGGATCGTCGTCGAGTCAATTGGGAAACTTGAGATGAGGATCCTCCTCAACATGTTGTAATGAGTATTACATGCTGAAGTGTAGTAGGATAACCTCTAAATGTTGGGCTTCCTGTCATATAGGTCATTGATGGCAAGTAGGGACTTGAAACGACTCTCTAGCCAACCAAAAATGTGCTCGCTTTTGACGTGAGATGATCGCTGGCGAAGATTGAAACGGATTGAGCAGGTACCAACTTCCTGCATTTGAAAGTCACGATCATCGTTAGTGTAAGAGCATAGGCATAGTCTACGATAAAATACTCTTCAACCTGAAAGTACTCCTTGCGACAGCACAAAGGGGACGGCCTTGCAAGCGGTGGAATAATAGACAACACCACTGTGACTCGAAAGCCAGAAGCGGATAGCAGCATTAGATATCATAGACAGAGGTAATGCCTACGGAGAAATTACTCATACGAGTAGCATAGTGATTGAAGTAGTCCTTTCCAAGAACTCGTTTGATATTCATGGTCTCGTCTAGTGAGAGACATTGGACCTCTCCCGTGAAAAGCACACATCACCTGTATGCGCCAGCGGATATACCTAAAGGTAGGCCCTGTGGAGACTCCATGGTCTCTCGCTATAGCGACATACGCTGCCCGAGACCCGTCATGGCCGAGAATGGGTAGCTTACCTTCAACAGATTGTTGCAGCTTTTTACTCTTTTTTTTGGAAAGGTGCCATATCCATAATACGTGGCATAGTGTAGTCGAACTGGTTCTTGATCATTCGAAGAGCATCCCTGCAATCCTGATTGTTTCTTCCTGAGAGAGAGAGTGTGCGACGCACAGAAAATTGTTCAGGTGAGAAAATAAGGCGGACGGGGAACTGGTGGTAGTGATATGATTATGGAGATTTAGAAGTTGGGTAACGAGCAGTGGATCCGCGAGGTACTATGGACATGGTATTGAACTAATGACTGGCAACGGTTGACTATCCATGAGCAGATCAATACTCACCAGAAGCTTGGCATGCAAAGTCCATGTTCTTCGTGAAGGGTTGCGGCGCTGAGCGTGCCCCTCCTTCGGGCTCTTGAAATCGACGAGGTTGGAAAGAGACGAATGAGTGTTCGAGGAAGTTCAGGTGAGTTAGAGAAACAGGAGATTCGCGGAAGATGGTCTACAACTACCGTTCTCCGTTGCGGATGAAATGCTGCGATGAAAATTTTTAGAGACATATTTTATTTATGGTAGCTACGATAATAATGCGAAAGACAAAAAATCCTACATGTCATAACCATCCTGGTCGGTGAGTTCGGAGCCACTGTAGGACGTCAGGAGATGGGGTTGTGTAAGAATCCACTACGCCTTGAAGCCTCCGGAGTTTGGGAAAGTGTTCAGCCATCCACACTAGTTCTGTTATGCCAACATGGTGATCGATACGACGAATATCTAACTCTTCGAGGTCCTTTAAACCAGATAGTTCATCCAAACCACTCTCTAGTGTCATCTCAAGACAATTGGAATGAAGATGGTAGGTCCAAGTAGAGGGAGAAAGAACCATGCCCCCAAACATCAGTTTCCGGAGGCGCTTCTGCTGTCCCAGACGTCGGAGTACCTGTCTCTGGATGTCTCTAGTTGACTGTACAATCGTATCGTGAAAGGCATATGTGGTCCGTGGTACTAAAATTTTCAGATGGAGGTGTTCCAGAGAAGTGGATGCCCACTCGGATGAGAGAATGTCTTCGGTTGTAATCATACTGTCGTAGTCGTTAGGACAGGGGGCTTCTAGAGATCTCAATTTTGGTGCCTTGCGCAGAACTGCTTGTAAATGGGATCCTCGAACTCCATCAATGTAGTTTCCTACAAATTTCAATGTCTCCAGTTGCTCGCAGTTGTCTGCGATCGCCTCCATTGTCATCGGGCCAACGGTCTCTGTGTACAACTCGATATTGGTCCACTGTGAGCTGAGAGATACTACTTTGGCGACATCCTCATCGGGCTCATAATGATATAGGGTATCTCTCTTTAGCACTCTCCACACGAATCCAATCTTGTTCAGGGTTTGAACGATTTTTGGGTGATAATATATCTTGGCGTCCATGCCACTTAGATACTGCAGATTTTGACTACAGCTCTCCAAAAACGGTATGAAAAGCTCAGGGGCTTGTCCCGAGTACTTGTTATAAATCTCGAGAGATTGGAGGCAATGGTGATGTTTTACCACAGTAGGGGTGATGCCGGGTTCAGCTGATGGTGTATGGTAGACTTCGTCCAGTCTGATGTGACGAATGCCCTCAGGAAGATTCCCGAGTAAGGTTGTAATATCGCCTTCCCATGCCATAGCAAGATGGAAATCCTGGAGATTTGGCAAATGGTTGGTGACGAGATCCAAGACAATATCAGGATCTATCTTAATATTAAGCATGAGTTGCCTGATGCCTTGGTTCCTCTGTGCAAATGGTACCATGCCTTGGCTCACTCTGTTCACCTGAAGTTCGGAAGGATACAACCTTAGAATGTCAAGGTTGGTGGGGAATATGTAGGGATTTTCATCGCCAAGAATGTCGGAAGATTGTATTACAGAGGATGGAGGAAATAATCGATCGTACAACTCGTCGAGGTGAATATGAAGTTCTCGTATATGTGGTGTGTTCCTGTGAAGTGCCTGCCAAGCCTCGGATGTGAAAATTTTCTCGAGCCGCGGATGGGAGTCGATGGCAAATCTTCGCCATAAGAATGAGGTTAATGCAGTGTTCCATGACCGAGACACCTGAGCGCATTGAGCGATATCGGATTGGCTGAGGTACTGGACTATGTTCTCAATGAGCTCTACTGGGAGTGTACCGAGAGTAGGAGAGGTGATGGGTGAACTCATTTGCTGAGAAATGGATCAAATAATGCATTGAGTAAGGGTATTTTGTGTACAAAAATCAAAAGCCTCTTTCACACGAGGGAGGTTTTAATACAAGGAGCCGCAGAAACTGAGTTCATTGGATTCGTCCGATAAATCTTACAAACACCGTACTTTGTTTCATCGTCATATACAAGTGCTTCGAGCAGCTTTCTACTGCTGCTCTTCTCTATTGTAGATAATTTATTTATGGTAATTGTGATATTGATTTAAAAGCCTATACTCCTACACTCATGTCCATCCTGGTCGGTGAGCCAGTAGCCACTCTTCGATTTCAGGGGATAGAGGATTGCTGGAAACCCTAAGACCCCAGAGCTTCCGGAGTTTGGGAAAGTGTTTAGCCATCCACTCGAGCTCTGCTATGCCAATGCGGTGGTCCATTTGGTGAATATATAGCTTTTCTAGGTCCTTCAGACCAGCTAGTTCATCCAGTCCACTCTCCAGTGTCATCTCAAGGCAACTGAACTGATAAAAGTGCTCACTTTCACGTTGAGAGTAGAACATTCCTCCAAGCACCAGCTTTCGAAGCTGCTTCTGCTGTCCCAGACGTCGGAGTACCTGTCTCTGGATCTCTCTGGACGATTGATCAGCCGTGTTGTGAGGATTGCCATACATCCGTTCATGCACTATAATTTTCAGATTGAGATACTCCAGAGAAACGGATGCCCACTCAGATGAGAGAATGTGTCCGGCTGTTATCATGGCTCTCTCGTTGTCAAGCGTGGGTACGTCCAGACATTTCAGTTTTGGTGCCTTGTTCAGAACTGCTTGCAGACTAGCTCCTGTACATTCACCAGATTCGTCTCCCACAAGTTTCAGTGTCTCCAGATGCTCGCAATGATCCGCGATCGCAGCCATTGTCTTTGATTCAACCGACTCTGCGTACAATTCGATGTGAATCCACTGTGAGCTGAGAGATATTACTTTGGCGATATCCTCATCAAACTCATCATGACATAAGGTATCTCACGTCAGCACTCTCCAGACGAATCCGATCTTGTTCATGGCTTGAACAAATTTTGGGTGATAGTATGTCCGCGCCTGCAAACCAGCTAGAAACTGCAAATTATCGCTACAGCTCTCAAAAAACGGCACAAGAAGGTCTGGGGTTTGTCCTGTATAATCGCTGCCAAATCTGAAAGATTGGAGAGAATGGTGGTGCTTTACCACAGTAGGGGTGAAGTCGGGGTTGGCAGATGGTGTATGGTAGACTTCGTCTAGTTTGATGTGACGTATGCCTTCAGGAAGATTCTCGAGTAAGGCTGTAATATCGCCTTCCCATGGCATAGCAAGGTACAAGTCCTGAAGGTTTGGCATCAGGGTCTACAAAAATATCAAGTATGAGTCGCCTGATGCCTTGGTTCCTTTGTGCCAATGATATAATGCCTTGGTTCACTATGTCCATCTGGAGAGTGCATTGATACAATTTTAGAGTATCAAGATTGGTGGGGTATATGTAGGGATATTTTCCGATGCCGGGGGACTGCTTTACGGAGGATGGAGGGAACAATCGGTTGCATAACGTTTCGTAGCGGACATGAAGTTCGCGTATGTATGATGTGTTCCTGATTAGTGCCCACCAAGCCTCAGGTTTGAGAAGTTGTTTGAACCGCGAATGAGAGATGACGAATCTTCGCCATAAATATGGGTTAAAGATAGTGTTCCATGATCGAGACACCCGAACACACTGAGCGATATCGGATCGGCACAGGTGCTGAAGTATGTTCTCAATAAGTTCTACTGGGAGTGTACTGAGGGTGGGCGAAGCGAATGGTGAACTCATTTGTTGGAAAGTGAGTATAATCGAGAGAAATCTTGCCTCCTTTCTTGTTTTTTATCCATTCTTGGACTGCTCTTTGTCCTGATAGGTGTAGGGAAACAGCAGCTCTAGAAATTTAGCTTGGTAGGAGGGGTTCAACAAAATCTCGGTGCCTTAACGCTTTGGTGGCAAAATAGCAGTAGTCTAATAAAAGCAGTCATTGTTTTGTTTTTGTGGCCTCAGAAAAAAATGCCTTTTGCATGTAGGTGAGGCTGCATCTGTCCCTTTTTTTATTCTTCTCAGCCGCCATTCGACGAGAGGGAGAGACAATCTGCATTCTACCTCATCCATCCTTTCTCTCTTCGTTTCTTTCCTATACCCTTTTCTCTCGGCATCTCTGACTGTCGTTACTCCATTTTTCACTCCATTCTTTTCAGCAAGTGAGCCGAGCGTATTCCTCGTCCTTGCATTTCTCCCATAAGTGTTTCTAGTACTCTACCCCCAAAAGTAATATATATCCACCATGGGTAAAATGCAAAAGAAGACCGGAAAGGGTAAGTGAATTGTCTACATCCAATCAATTATATATACTATTGATGACTGTACTTGGTCGGTTTCTTGTCTTGAGATTTCCATGTCTAATCGATATTCCATTTACTCTACGTAGGTCGTCTGGATAAGTACTACCACATGGCCAAGGAACAGGGTTACCGTGCCCGTTCGGCCTTCAAGCTGGTACAACTTAACAAGAAATACAACTTCCTTGAGAAGGCAAAGGTCTTGGTCGATCTTTGCGCTGCTCCTGGTGGTTGGTTGCAGGTCGCTGCCAAGATGATGCCTGTGCAGAGTCTTATTGTCGGTGTCGATTTGGCGCCCATCAAGCCCCTGCCCGGTGTCATCACTTTTGTCGAGGATATCACAACCGAGAAGTGCCGTGCCACTCTTCGCCAAACGCTCAAGACATGGAAGGTCGATGTAGTACTTCACGACGGTGCTCCTAACGTTGGTGCGGCTTGGGTTCAGGATGCTTTCACTCAGTCCGAGCTGGTATTGCAGTCGATGAAGCTCGCTACTGAATTTTTGAACAAGGGCGGTACCTTTGTCACCAAGGTTTTCCGTTCCAAGGATTACAACAACTTGATGTGGGTTTTCCAACAACTGTTCCGTAAGGTTGAGGCCACCAAGCCTCCATCGTCGCGTAACGTTTCTGCTGAGATTTTCGTCGTCTGCCGCGACTACCTGGCGCCTAAGAAGATTGACCCCAAGTTTTTGGACCCTAAGCATGTCTTCTCTGAGATCGATACCGGTATGGTCAGCCAGCCCATGGATGTTTTCCACCCCGAGAAGCGCAAGCGTCAGCGTGAAGGTTACGATGATGGTGACTACACTCTGTTCAAGGCAGTTGATGCCTATGACTTTATTACTAGCGAGGAGCCTGTTAACCTGCTCGGAAGTGTCAACAAGTTCAAGTTTGAGTCGGACGAAGCCAGGAAGCTGCTCAAGAGCGCAGAAACGACGGACGAAATTAAAGCATGCTGTGAGGATCTGAAGGTGCTGGGAAAGAAAGATTTTAAGAGTCTTCTCAAGTGGCGTGCTAACTATCGCCTGTTTATCGGGCTCGATAAGAAGCCGGAGCCAAAGCCCGCTGCCACTCAAGAAACGGTTGAAGTTGCTCCATTGGATGACTTGGCAGCCGTCGAGGAGCATGCTGCCGCTATGGCTGCTGAGGAGGCTCGACAGGAACGTATTCGCCGTCGCCAGAAGAACGAGCGTGTGCAAAAGAATGTGCAGCGCATGCAGCTGGGCATGATTGTGCCCACAGACATTGGTCTTGAGCAGATTGGCCCCGATGGTCAGTCACTCTTCTCGCTGCAAAACATTGAGAAGGCCGGTGGTCTTAAACAGGTCCGCAAAGGCGATCTGGAGATTGATCCGGAAGAGTTTAACAACGAGATGGACATGGGCGAGGATATTGTCACTGGCGAGCAGGAGAAGACGACAAGCAAGCGCAAGACCAAGAGCATGGCAAAGGAAGATATTGATGCACAGATGGTGGATGCTGACGAAGTGGATATGGACTCTGACGAAGAGCGCGACCTGGCCATGATGGAGGAGATGGATGAAATGTATGAGCAGTACAAGGAGCGCCAGATGGAGCGCGATGCTAAACTGCGGGCCAAGGCCAAGCGCGAAGACAAGGGTGAATGGAAGGGCTTTAAGCGTGACGGTTCGGAGGATTCAGAAGAATCTGGTTCTGAGGATGATCTCCCCAGGCAGGCTCCTGTGGACGATGAGACCTCTGACTCTGACTCTGACTCGGATGCTGAGGAGCAAAACGGCTCGCGCAAGGTCATCAAGAAGGGTTCCAAGAACCCTCTCCTTGTTGGTCTTGATGATGCAGAACAGGCTGAACTGAAAAAGAAGACGTCTAGTGGCCTTACTAAGGGTGCTAAGATGTTCTTTGACCAAGATGTGTTTAAGGGTCTTATCGACGACGAAGATGAAGAAGACGAGGAGGATGAGGACGAAGGCGAAGAAGAGGGAGAAGACCAAGAAGATGAGGATGTCGAGATGGACAGCGACGAAGAAATCCGTCAGATGAACAAGAAGCGCAAGTTGCTCAAGCGCAAGGCAACAGAGCCTGCCAAGGGTGACGGCGGTGAATCGGAGGAAGAAGACGACATTGAGATGGTGCCGCTTGCAAAGGACATTGGCAGCGATGAAGAGGATGAGATGTGGGATGGTGAATCGGATGAGGAGGATAGCCGGAAACGCAAGCAGATTAATGACTATTCTCTGATTACCGCCGAAGCCATGACACTTGCCCAGAACCTGATTAACAAGAAGGCTACGAAGAGTGACCTGATTGACCAGGGCTTCAACAAGAACGCATTCAATGAAAAGGATGGTCTTCCAGCATGGTTCCTGGAGGATGAAGAGAAGCATAACAAGCCAAACCTGCCAATCACTAAGGAAGCTGTTCAAATGATCCGCGATCGCATGCGCGCGCTGAACGCTCGTCCGATCAAGAAGATTGCCGAGGCGAAGGCACGCAAGAAGCTCAAGGCGGCTCAGCGCCTGGCCAAGCTGCAGAAGAAGGCCGATGCTATCAATGAAACGGAGGATATTTCGGAGAAGGAGAAGTCGGCCAGCATTGCCAAACTCTTGGCCAAGGCAAGCAAGAAGAAGCCTAAGAAGGAGATCACACTGGTTGTCGCCCGCGGCTCTAATAAGGGCAATAAGGGCCGTCCTAAGGGTGTCAAGGGACGGTATAAGATGGTCGATTCGAGAATGAAGAAGGAATTGCGAGCTGCAAAGAGGATAGCCAAGGCATCCAAGGGCAGCAACCGTCGAAAGTAGAGTTGTTGAGACACATCTGCACTGTTTATGTTATCTCCATCTTCATGTACTATTTTTTTTCTCTTATTGCATCACTATTTCATTAAAGTTTTTCTGTTGACCTACAATGCTTTAAAAATTTTTAACGGCGTACAGTGAAGGGAAATACGATGGGCGTTTTTGTAAACGTGGAAGATTGTGGTTTGCTTCTCCATAGATACTGCACGGAATCTGTTTGGCAGAGGGTGAGCCATCAAGCCATAATGGGATGGCCAAATACAAAGAAGCAGTTTACCATTGGCCCTATTGGATCCTCCTTTTGGCGTATAAGTTATACGGGTCGAGTTAATCATTCTGCATCTCTTCAGTTCGCGAAAAAACAGGCACTACAGGAGAATATTGGTGAGAATTTCTGTTGTTAGACTACACATGGAGAATGGAGTGGAGTGTGTATTGTGTACATCTGTTTCCTAATTTTTTTCGCTCACAGACCAATAGAATAGTCTGATGGAATATAGGGTAACCAGTTTGCACCAAGGAAATGATGAGAAGGGGAAGTCCCACTTTCCTACCCCTATTTTGTTTCTCTTGTTGGAAAGTGAGAAGGAGGGGGTTAAAATAAAATAGGATCGCGTTCCCCGTTATCCGCACTTATTCCCGTAGATGTGAAAAAAGAGACAAGGGGGAGAGGGAGCCGTCTTTGATCCGACTTTCGAGTAAAGTCGGTGAGGAACATACACATGTATACGTGTGTATATGGAGGCGGAGGATATTCGTTCCTGTTGACAGCCCTACCCTGAGTTGAACCAAGTTCCCACTTGATTCTCCGCTCTCAGACACTACGACGGGTGGAGGTGGGGTGGTGTATTCATAGCAGAACAATAATGGCCATTTTTCTATCCCCCCCCCTCTCAGTCTAGTGCGCCAAATTAGCTTTTCTCGATATTCGTACTCTGTTCTTCTCTTTTCTTCATTGCTTCCGCATTCTCCCTTTCTCATTCTCAACACCCTCTTGCCTCACCTCGAGCCAACTCATTTTCATCGCTCCCCTCCTCATCTCTTGTTGGACCAACGATGAACTTGCCTTCGCCCGACGAACAGCTTGACCTCCACGGTCCTCGCGCCCAGCTCCCCTTTGAGCAGATCCCTCCCAACGCCCACGCTGGCGTCAAGTCCTCCCACGGCACAGGCGAGGACAGTAACGCGGCGAGGTACGACGCCAATGGCGCCATGACGGCTGGAGGAGGGTCTGTCACTTCCTCGGCTACTGCTGCGCGGCCGATCGGCGTGGGGTCGGGGCAGAATCTTTTGCAGTCGTCTCCTGGCGAGGAGACAGCTCGAGACCGCCTCAACCCCAGCCACGCCAACGCTCACCACAACCATCGTGGTAGCGATACCCCCATTGCGAATGCAGGTATGTAGTTGTATGCCAGCAGCATTCTCTTCTCTATTTGTCCTGTTTTTCCCAATAGCCCATTCTCTTCAATTCTTGTTTCCCTTGTACAAGGCAAGATATCCTTCTCCCACCCCACCTACCCACCCCTTTTGATCCGTCATGATAACCACTCCTTGTTCCTTGCATTCTCTGTATAACGTCGTCACCCCAAAGACCACTTCCCACCTCTCCTGAAAGAGAATAATGTTAAAACTGACATATTTCTTCGACTTGCCTGTCATCGTTTGAATGACTTTCCATTCTTGCTTTTCTTTTCATTTACGTTAACTATTATATGGAACATCAATGTCGAAATTCGGACACCACACAAACGGGCGACACAGCACCAACGGCTGCTTCGCTTTCGGAAAAGCCTAACGATACCCAACAGCCCTCGACATATGAAAGAGGGTCTCAGCGTCCAATGGGCTTCACCCAGGGGCAGCATCAGCAGCAAGGTTCTGGCAGCGGCCAACCCCCCGTCAAGCGCCCTTTCCTGCACAAGGCCATCCGACTGATTCGTCGTTTTGCAGGGTTCATTGGCCCAGGCTACAGTAAGCTCATACTTGGCTCTTTTTCTTTCCATAATGGCAGGCCCACATGTTGCGCAGACTCTCGATTGAATGTTTGTTGCCATTAGAGTTTTAATTTCAGAGGCAATATAAACTCTCCTAACCTAGCCCCTGCAATTGAACCAGTTCACTCACATGCTTTTCGCTGACTCTTTTCTCTTAGTTGTGAGCGTCGGTTACATGGATCCCGGAAACTGGGCTACTGATCTTGCCGGTGGATCGCAGTTTGGATATCAGCTGCTGTTTGTCATTCTCATGTCCAACTTAATGGCCGTTGTTCTTCAGGGTCTTGCCGTCAAGCTTGGTGTCGTCGCTGGCCTTGGTAGGTGACTGCTCACCAACGTATCATTTTTTTGGTCTTTCAACGATGATGTTTTTTCGCCACGCTATTCACATATGCTTTACACTTGGTTAATTTATATCTGAAATAGATCTTGCTCAGGCTTGCCGTCGTTTCACGCCCAAGTACGTCAATTGGGTCCTCTACGTGCTCGCTGAGCTGGCCATCGTGGCCTGCGATCTGGCTGAGGTCATTGGATCAGCAATTGCTCTCAATCTCCTGTTCAAGATCCCCTTGGCTTGGGGTGTAGTCATCACGGCTGTCGATGTGTTGCTCGTCCTGCTGGCTTTCCGTGATGATCAGTCCGTTCAGGCCCGCCGTATCTTTGAGGGAATTGTTATTGTCCTCGTTACCGTGGTTGGTGCCTGCTTTACAGCCGAGATTATCTACTCCAAACCCAACGCCAGCGATGTTTTCCGCGGCTATTTGCCTAGCAACATCTTTAGCAATTCGGAGATGCTCTTCTTGGCGATCGGTATCATCGGTGCAACCGTCATGCCTCATAATTTGTACCTGCACTCCAACATTGTGAAGCTCCGCACGACGCGTGAACTGGATCGTCTTGCCAGCAGCCAAGCCTCCATGTCGTCGATGGTGACACTGACCAATGCTGAAGAAGATCAAGATGAAAATGACAAGGGTGTTGTCTCTGTCAAGCACTCGACCATCCGCTCGACGCTGCGCTACACCGTTGTGGACTCGACAATTGCCTTGACGTTTGCCCTCTATGTCAATTCAGCCATTCTGATTGTTTCTGCAGCGACATTCTACTACCAGCACCCTCAAGGAGACGAGGGTGTTGCCGATCTGTTTGACGCTTTTAATTTGCTTTCACAGTATCTTGGCCGTGCCGCTGGCTACCTCTTTGCCATCGCGCTGCTGATGGCTGGTCAGTCGTCGACGTTGACTGCGACTCTTGCTGGCCAGATTGTCATGGAAGGCTTTTTGGGTGTGTCGTTCCTTAAGCCGTGGGTGCGTCGTCTGTTGACCCGCGGGTTGGCCATCATCCCAGCGTTAGTAATTGTCATCGTGAAGGGTGAGAAGGGATTGTCGCAGCTACTCCTCTGGAGTCAGGTTATCTTGAGTATCCAGTTGCCGTTTGCCGTTATCCCCTTGGTTGTCTTTACGTCGTGGAGCCGGTGCATGACCATTGCTGTGCAGGACTATGCGGACAAGCCTGGCCAGATTACGTATGGCAAGCTGCTGGACGACAAGAATCAAACTCCTCTGCAACAGCAGCAAGACAGCAATGGCCGAGTTCAGGCTAGTATGGGAGAGGAAGAACAGGGATCGAGCCCTACCCTGATGCACAACTTTGCCAACCCTTGGTGGCTCACCATCTTGGCTGGCGCTATTTCGATCTTGCTGCTGACGCTCAACTTTTACATGCTCGTCCAGACCGTTCGGGGCGAGTAAAGTTAGAGAGAGATATATGCAAGGTTGCCCTTGAGATTCTTCCTTCTGCGTCGCCTTTTTTAATTGAAAAATTTGGGGACACTAACCATACCTAGTTTTTCAGTTTCAACAATAAAATTCTCCGGGCACAGCTTCATGGTTTTTTTGGGTGTTGCACCCAGCACACTCAAAAAATTCATGAGTTGTGACGCGTCCGCGGTAGTTGAACTTGTTGCACTCTTGAATTGAATGAGAAATAAAAAAAGGTGGTCAAAGCTCTTCTTTTGGTTTATTTTATTATTCCACACTCCTGCTTTTTTTTTCTCTAAAACGAATATGGCGGCTATGGACAAAAAAGAAACCAAGCTGACACGTCAGGACGACCGCGATGGCTTTATCGAATATGTCCGTGTGCAGACCTGTACACGCCTGAACGTTGATTCGCCTGAAGACCTCGAAGATGCACCCGTTGACCTGATGCGCATTATTGGAATCGAATGCAAGATTGAATGGACAGGATTCAGCGATGAGATGAAGCAGGTACATTAAGGACCTGTGCTACAAAATCAGGCTAATCATGTTGCTGAAGGAAAAAGCGGAAAAAAAAACGGCTGGAAAAGCTCCAATTCCCATGTATCATCTTTCTTTTCTCTCTCCTTGGCTGTAATTACTGTCCAATACGTTGCTAGTTCTGGATCGATAGAGGATCAGTCCGCACCATTGCCACTGGTAGGTGAACAAGCTCTATTCAAGTAGAGATGCGAACGGAAAAAATACAGTTCATAACATCTTGACAATAATTACTTTTCGTCTTTTTTGCTGTAGCATGGAAGAAGTATCTGGACAGCAATAACATCACGATTCCGCCCGTGGTCCCACCAACCCCAGAAGAACTTGCCAAGCTCGCTGCTCAGGCTGGCAAAGGTGGATGTCAAAATCACAGCGATAGCCATGACCATGCCCACGACCATTGATCATGACCGCGATACGAAACATGATGGCAAATGACAGCAGTGTGATCAGCAGAAATTCATCATCCCAAAAAAATCGATCAGCTACATTGATCTAGTCTATTCATACTCATACCCTGTTCGCAAACAGTTAGGATGTAGAAAATGGACAAAGATATATCTGTGCCCACATGCATTGCTCGATTCCCACCTTGAAATGTTTTTGAAAATGCTCGGTCCATTTAGCCCCGCAATGCGCCAGATGTCAGTTGGGGGAAAAGAAAAAAGAAAGGAAAAAAAAGGAAGTAGAGCTTGTGAGTTATAAAATAATCATCTTATTGGTTATTAAGCAAAGAAAAGAAATAACGAGGCAACGATACCCGAGAACGGGGAGGCTACTCGTCCACGTTGTAAATATGCTTTCCACGCTGCTGGAACTGTGTCATTCCTTTGCCGCTACCAACAACACCAACTAGTTGGAAATAGCAAAAAGTGGATAAATGCAATTAGTGTCAAATACAAAACAACTATGTATCTTTCATGCATTGCTAATAACAACCTACAGACAATAGGCATACAAAAAAAACAATAAAAAGTCATCCATTACCTTTGCCATGAGGGCTATCCGGCGTAGCGAACATACTCTTTTTAGCCAAGATGCCAGTCTTCTTGCCTTTGGTTGCAAAATTTTTCCATGCATTCTGTTTTTGAATCTGCTCCTGTGCCTCTTCAGCCGCCTTGTTCACCTTCTTCTTCTTGGGCGCCACTTTTCCTGCTGCTGCTGTTGTAGCTGCAGTGGATGAAGCTCCTTCGGCCTCATCTCCCGTTGCTACCTCCTCGCTACTAATCTGTTTCCGCTTCTTATGGCTGTGATCATGCGATGGTCGGAGGTCCTGTTTACGGACCAAGGATGGAGGGCTCGATTCGTAGCCCTTAAACTCGACGGTGAACAGATCACCGCTCTGACCGACAGCGAGGATGGTGGCTTCATAAAACTTGCCATCGCCCTCATACAATGCTCGACATTTGTCGCCGACTGCCCAGACTCGATCCTGAGCCTGTTGTTGCCGTTTGTGATGTGGCAGGAACTCTTCAAAGACTGGACGGGATGCTGCCGCTGCTGCCGCTGCCGTTGCTGCTGATGCTGTTGTTGTAGAGGCTGTAGTAGAGATGGAAGAAGTAGTAGAAGGTGAAGAAGTTATACCTATCGTCGTGGAGGCTGCGTGAGCTGGAGACATGGGCGAGGCTGAAGCTGACAATGGGCTGACAGAGACATGAGGAGAGACTGAATGGTTCTTCACGGCAGCATTGCCATCGACCGCGGACGATGAAGACGGTTGCGGTGGTGGTTGTTGTTGCAGAATAGCCTCTGTGAGGGAGATAAGTTCAAGGAGTTCAGTCTTGACACTCAAAAGCTCGGCATTAGAGGGATCATCCTTCAGTGCTTGATCGATCGCTGCTACCTGCTCGCGATAGTTTGCCAGATCTGCTGCTGATGCATCCATGATGTCTTTTGATGTTCTTTTTTGGAATCGAAGGTTCAGTAATGGGACAATTTGCTGTCGACTGTTAATGCAATTTATGTGGATCAAAAAATAAAGGGGGGAGGAGGAAATGAGGTTGGTGGCTGAAATTTGATCAAGTGAAATATCACTGACTCTCTTGACACCCATATGTGAAAGCAACATTGGAACACCTTGGACGCAATGCGAGTTATATCAAGCCCAAGATCTCATACAGACATTCTCCCAAGTCAAAGAGAAGGAGTACGGATTGCTGTCATCGATACAATAATTAAAAATGATTTTAATGCGCTAGGATTGAGTGAAAAAAAAGAATCCAAAACACTATGCTTTTTTGGGGGGGGATGGGAGGAACGGAGGAAAGAACGTGTACACGACACATACACACAACAGAAAAAAAAAAGAGGACGACAGTCGGTCCATTGCGTGTTTTTTTATACTTGCTATTTGTTTCTAAATCTTGTTCAGAGAGGATAATTTACATCACCTTGCAGTCTTCGCCGCCGTCTGGACCTTGACCGGGTGCTCGGCCGCGTTGTGGCTGGATGCGTCGCATTGCACCCATCTTCTTCATCTCCGTCAGACGTTTCTTGGCACGTGCGTTACCCTGTGCCGCCGCTCGCAGATACCATCGTCGAGCCTCCTCCAGATCTTGCTTCACGCCAATGCCGACCTATAGTATTAAAAAAAAGGCATTTGAATGGAATACAAATAAAAAAATGACAAGGAGTGAAAAAAGGAGAGTCAGTTAATCAGTGAGCACCTTCCCCACAATGTCTGCCACGTGAAACCATGCAAAAAATAAAATATCCTTGTCTGAACAAAACAGCAATGATATGATACCTCAGAATAGTAGCCGACGGCATATTCGGCACGGGCAAGACCCTTATCGGCAGCCCTGCGTGCCCAAAGGTAAGCTTCTGTATCGCTCTGCTTCAGTACACCTTCTGATCCAGTGAGATACCATCCAGACAAGCCCAGTTCAGACTCTGCGTCACCCTGTTCGGCCGCACGGGTATACCAGGCAATACTCCGTCGAGGATCGACAGGGCAGGTGAGTGCACCGTACTCATAGCAGTGTCCAAGTTTGTACTGACTTGGTGCATATCCAAATCCAGCAGCCTGTGTAAACAGTTCACGTGCATACGCCTCATCAGGAATAACCGATGGAATGCACTGCTTCTCAAAACACAGACCAAGTTCGTGCAGCGCATGTGGGTTTTCTTCGTCTGCGTTTGCTGCTGCCCGCTTGAGCCAAGTGATAGCCTCGCGTGGGTTTGGCTGCTGGCCAAGCAGACCCTTCAGCATGATCATGCCCAACTTGTACATTGCCTGCGTGTCGCCCAATGATGCTGCCTTGCGGTAAAACTGTACTGCGCGACTGTGGTCGCGCTTGGTACCAGCGCCTAGTTCGTAGCATACTGCTGTTCGGTATGTCGATGCTGGGTGATTCTGCTTTGATGCCTGCATGTACAAATTGAATGCTTTGTCGTGGTCGATCTGCAAACCGAGTGACCCATGTCCATAGCAGTTGGCCAAGAAGAACATCGCCTCTGGATACGCAGGCTTTCCGATTCCCATGCCTGCCGTAGCCAGTCGCTTGATGATCTTGAGACCCTCCATAAACAGTGCTTCCTTGTTCTTCTTTTGCCGCTTGGGATCGGGGTCGTCATTGCCAAATGTCATTGCTGCCTCAATCAGCGCCTTTGCATAATCAAGCTGAGCTGCAGGATCCCCAGAGTTGCGCGCGTGCTGTCGCATCTGGTCCAGCACCTCCACCGTCAACTGCCGCTTACGTTGTGGCGGACGCTGTCCTCCTCCGCCAGGCGCGCCACCACCACCTCCCATGCTACTTGAAGAGTCACCACGGTGAGGTGGGCGAGCACCATACTCGCCTGGTGGACCCATTGGTGGTCGTGGTCCTCCTGGTCCACCTCGGCCCATGCCAGGGTGGGGTCCACGAATCGACGGTGATGGGTTCAAGTTGGCACCTCCTCGTCCACCACCAGGACCATAGTAGCCGCCTGGAGGACCGCCAGCTGAGGGGCCATACCCTTGATGATGTGGAGGATATCCACCATAGTCATACCCTCCGCCTCCACCACTGCCATAATGCTGTTGCTGCGGCTGTCCATAGTATCCTTGACCATACTGGTCATACTGATCCGGGTATCCACCGTGAGGGGGGTATCCTGGGCCATATCCTCCTCCTGGTGCACCACCTCCAGGGTATTGCTGGTATCTTGGATCATATTGGCCACCATATTGACCAGGTGCACCTCCATACGGGGGCCGCTGTGGAGGTGGGGGGCGATGGTGAAGTGGATACTGGTAACCGCCGCCATATCCTCCTCCTGGTGGTCCGCCAGGTGCGCCAGCGCCGGGGGGACCATAATAGCCGCCTTGATGGGGAGGTGGAGGACGAACATGTCCAGAAGCAGGAGAGTCAGAGTAAGTAGGAGTAGGTGCTCCACCAGCTGCATAGGCGCGGATGGCGGAATGGTCGGAATCAGTGCTCTGAATACGCTTTGGTGCTGTTTCTGGGGGGGAGTGGATGTCATGGCCAGGGGCAAAAGCCGCTTCGTGGTTAGACAGCGAAGGCGATCCTACAGCCGACGCCTGGTCTGATCCAGAAAAGCGTGAATCATCTACATATCCATTGCGCTCTGCGGGCTTTCGTGCTTCTGGGTCTGAGTAGCGGAACGGCTGTGAATTGAGCTGGATAGGGCTCGAGTATGTCACCTCACCCTCATGGAACACTGTCTCTCCATTCTCGTTAAAGGCTGGGTCCAAACTATCTGAAGGACCATCGAGCTTCAACGCAGCTAGATCAAACTCCACTTTGATGGTATCGTC
Organism: Actinomortierella wolfii; assembly: GCA_016098105.1. Classification (NCBI taxonomy): domain Eukaryota; kingdom Fungi; phylum Mortierellomycota; class Mortierellomycetes; order Mortierellales; family Mortierellaceae; genus Actinomortierella; species Actinomortierella wolfii. The sequence continues at coordinate 22,825 of JAAAIY010000022.1, forward strand.
ATAGTCTGAATTAGAGTTGACAGCTGTGGAGGATGCTGTTGCACCACTATCGGTGGGGTTACCATGGGTGGAATTGGACCGGCTGTCACCGGTCGAAATAGGTGTGTCGACGGTAGTGGGTGATGCAGGTGTAGGGGCTGGGTCAGCAGCTGGAGTTTCCTTCTTGCGACTAAAAAAGTTCCAACCTGATGATGATGAGGTTGCTGCTGGAGGCTGCGATGTCGCAGGTGACGGTTTTGTGTAGTCCGACTCGTACAGGTCGTAATCAACTGCATTCTGGTGATGAGAATTTTCGCGCGACGGCAAGGGTGCGAGAACCACCTGCGGACGGGCGTCGGAGGCAGAATCCATAGAGAAACTGGGGTTGTGTGAAGCTGTGAATCAGCGACTATTGAATGTCTAGTAGTAAAGAAAGGATGAAAGGAATAGAGTGAGGAATGGAGAAAAAAGGACAAAAAAGGAGAGAATGGGATGTTGAGAAAGACTCCCACAAAAAAAATAATATGTGACCAGAACTGGGTGATGGGTAGACAGGGGCGAGAATCAATCAGACAACACTCTCAAACACACAGTGGGAGAGCAAAAGTCGTGAATGTATGAGAGTGTGAGTGAGTGCGAGAGCCAAGAGCCAAAAGCAATAAGGTCGGTACAAAGAAGCTATTCTGGTAATAGTCGCGAGTTGAATTTCGCATGAGGAGTATTCTCTCAATGGTGGAGTGGACACGGAAGAAGTTTGATGGTACACAAACACTATCAGATGCTGGTCACTGCATTATCCACATGGAGTGCAACTATACATGAAAGGAAAAGGGGCAAGTCGATGTGATCAACATGGAAAGATTTCGGGACGAAGGTCATACAGGAAAGACAACAACGGAAGGATCACACAGGTCTCCAGCACTCCGAGATGAATGTACTCTTTGAGTGGCAAATGGTAGGGAGGAACAGATGACAAAAAGAATTGAAAGCAGTAATGCACATGACACCCGAAAAAAAATAAACCAATGTGCACTGGCACTGGCCACACGCACGCACAGCTCTATTGCCACTAGCGCATTCTTCTTTTGGTGTTTTGGAACGAAAATGCTGAGTTGAAGTGCAAGTCGCAGTGGGCTGTTGCAGGGGCGTCTCCTGTCGATATCTGTGAAAAATGTAAATGATGAAACTGCACGCGTCCGTTGCGTACCTGAAACCGACAGCGTACCTTTTGAGTCGAAAGGAATAGAGTGGCAACGGTACTGAGTTCAATCAATGTCGAGCCTTTTTTACTTCTTCTTATTCGTTTTTATCGTTTATTGTCGCTCGAAAGGATTGATATTAAGAGAGCATACAAAAGGATGTCTGGTGGATGGCTGAGTGAGACTGAGAGAAGAGTATAAAAAGAGAAACAAGCGAGGAGAAGAGGAGCACACGACAAATCATCCTTCATGACAGGTCATGCAGGATTTTGGGAAAAATAGAGAAAGAGCGATATTGGGCCTAGCGAATGGCGATGCTCCCCTCTCTAATTGCATACAAGGCTCACAGCCATCGATCAATAAGAGAGGGTTGGCCTCCGTCCAATAAAGGATTGCGCCACTATACTTTCACAGACTCGTCCAGCCATCCTCATACTCCATCAAGTACTACTACTACAGCATATACTTTATTCAAAACGAATATGCCACTACTCGTCGAAGGAATCTCGACTGACAATCACATTCCCCTCAGGTCTATGAAATATCATATTACTTTTCTCCCATCGTTTTTCTTCCACAGTTACATTGAGCTTATCATCTTTTCGCAACTCACGGATACACTTCTCCAGCTCGCGTAACACATAGTCAGCAGCATTTGAAGCCACTCCACCAAGAGAGTTTTCAAAAAGCTGAATATGAAAACGCTTGAGGTTCGGCAGTGCAAGATCATCGAAAAAGCCATAATCCCAGGCAGCATCCTCTTCCTTCTTTTCGACATCCATATCGTTCGTGGAGTGCAATAACCAGCTCTTGACCTTCGTCGTCACTTTGGATTTTGGTTTTCGCACCCCTGTGTAAAATATGGATCCTGGTTCCGGCGCTGGAGTGGGTGGTTTTCCAAGCCACTCAAACATGCCAACTTTCCACTCGTCATAGTGTGCTACCGTTGTCCGAGCAACCACCACCAACGTTTCCAACTTGTCCAGCCAGCCAAGATAATGCATTCCTCCATCTGGATAGAATGTGACTCCAGAAAACAACCGCAGTCTGAGATGAACGAGATTAGGCATAGTTCTGCCAATAAACTCGAAAATGTCCCTCGTCCGCAAAGTAGGGTGATGCTCACCATGCATCCACGATGCATTACCATACAGAGTGTTTGTGAAACCCAGATCGAGCACTTTAAGTCGAGGTGACACCCATGGTTCGACATGCCGTCGGTGCTTCTTGGTGATAGCCAGCTGATCCATATCCACAAAGGAGAACGGTGCGTAAAAGTACTCGAGGTGTGGCATATCGTGAAGGAATGGTAAGATTGATTCACACGTCGTTGGCTTTGTCCAAGAAGGTTCGGCAAGGTAGAGCCATGTCAGATTGGACATTGTCTGCTGGATCGTTGCCAACGTATCTTGGTGGGTTATTCTGTTGTGGGTTTTCGTATCAGTGCACGCAGCTTGATAAACAATGCCGAGGCGTGTAAGCTTGGGGAGTTTGGAAACTACATCCTGGAAGTCTCGATAAATAGGCGTGATCGTGCTCATTTTGGCGGATGGTGTGATATGCAGAGATCTTAGCCGGGCACAATGGGCAATGAACACACTCTTGCCGCTGACGCCCCAGGATCCCGATAACGATCCAACCAGTTGCAGATCTTCAAGCTGAGGGCAGCGTTCCAGGACCCTTATCAAGTCCTCAACGTAAAATTGAAAATTTGATACTTGGAGCCGCTCCAGTCGAGAGTAGCACTGGGACTGTGTACGATCTTCGCTGTCATAGAAATCTGTTTTCTCTGCCATCTCAATCAAGCAATGTGGCCAGCTGGACGGATCCGTTGCAGAAAGGTGGAATATGCGCAGCTGGGGAAGAGCACACAAGACAGCCATGAGATCGAAATCTCCTCTATGAGGGATCAAGATTTCCAGGGTCTCCAAACTTTTTGTGTGCGAAAAGTTTGACAAACAGTATGGTAACGGCATGAGCAGACTCTCCATCCAGCCACTTATCCGCAATTGGGCGAGACGAAAGCCGTACTGCCTCCTTGTCTGACACGACAATAGTGAATCGAGGGCTCTGTCGAAGAGCTGGCCCAAATCTGCTTGGAGACATCTGCGCTGCTCATAGCTGAGCCCAAGAGGATAATTCGGAAGGCGGATATCGACAGATGTCAGTGGTGCTGGGGACTTGGAGAGTGACTCCTCAAGCTCACGGACTTCACCTTCTCCGTCGAGGGTAGTAGGGCTCCAGACCACCGAGGTACCTTTGAGCGAGACAAAGACACCGTTCCATGTACGGCAGACTAGCCTCGCTCTCTGCCTTGCTGACGTGGAAAGTTGTTCAAAAACGAGAAATACAACATCGGGGAGTAACAGGACATGAGATGCTAATGGCATGATGGTGATCAGAATGAGAACAAGTGACAAAAAGAGGAATGACCTGCAAACCATGCCTTTTGGCCTGGCGGTTTGGGGTTGCACAAGGTTCAAAACGCTCAGGCCTAAGAAGCAGGGATACATGAGGAAAGTAGGGCGCTAATACCCATTCAGTGTAGCACGCCTGCACACGCGACAAATGTATTGGCCATCTGGCTGCAAGTGAAATTACAGCATACGGCGAAACGTGAGTTCGAGAGCATACACATGGGGCGAGCGATGGGATAAAATATGCACTCGCTGACTGATGGAGAGGATCGTTTACGTTCCAGGAATATCCGATGATGCCATACTGGGTATGCCACGTTCTGCTGCTGCTCTCATTTGGAGGGTCCTGATAGAGCCGATAACAGTAGTGCAGTCTAAGTACTCCTGTCCGCTTCTTCTCAGAGCCGTAGCCCGCCATACAGCACAATCAATGGGTATTCAACACGCAATCAACTTTATTCGTTAAACAATATTGAATCACGGTATTGTAGACCAGATCATCCGATCCATTCGTTCAAGATATGCACAAAGTCTACACATGCATCATATGTTCTTAAAACCTCATCCAAAAATCCAGGTGAGACAACTTCAAGGTCAGTAAAATGCCGACCAATGGCAAAGTTCTTGAGCTTGAGAAACTCAATCGCAGAGTGATCCTTATCAAAGCCTTTTGGGCCTGTTTTGAGCATATTCCTATGCTGCAGCAATTCGATGCCCCTCTTCCCTTGTTTAACAGCTGCGAGAGCATCTGATGCGAGAATATCGCGGAATCGCTCTTCTTCTTCAACGATTCCATTCCGGATGCGCGATAAAACCGCCGACGACGGGTCCCATACTCCGCAGCCAATAAAGGATTCGTTCTCAGAAGACACCGAAAAGAAATAACCTGCAGCAATGGACTAAAATGTGTCAAAGGAAGTTGGTGAGCACGACAGATACGTTTTAGATGGGGAAAGGGCATCATCTATACAGCGCATAATAGATGTGTTTGCATCTGGTATACCTTCTTGCCACCACGCGAAAAATGAGCCGAAAGTTGGCTCTTATATGGGCTTTTATCGTTCGAAAAGCGTACATCGCGGCTATTCGACCAAATAGAATGTGATGTGTTAAGATCAGTGAAACTTTCAGGGAGATGTCAACCACGCCTTTGCCTTTCAAAATAAAGTTTCCTGAGTGTAAAACATACTAAATACGCATCATTGCATCTTTTGGCTCTTGATCCATGACATCTGGGTCAAGCTCCCGTAAGCCATCTTTGAGCATGCGGATGAAATCCATAAAGTCTGCTTTGGCTTTATCACATCGTTCCTGATTTAGCATCATATATTCGCGGTCATTATTGAGTTTGAGATCGCGAATAAACTCGAGCGTCTCTGGTTGAATAGCGTCAGCGAAAGGCCCACCCTTCGGCCGTGGAATCTTGACTTTAGAAACCTTGAACTGCGACATGGCCTTGTCAAGAGCTGCCTGCTGTGAAGTTGTCATAGATTTTGGTTCCTGCTTTTTCTTGTCAGATGTAGAATTTTTGGTGGACTTGGTTGATAATGTTATTTTTGATGCTGATGTCGAAGACCGCTTCTTAGGTGTCGAGACAGATGTTGTTCGACGTTTTTTTGTTCTAAAATCATCTTCAAAATCATCTTCAGAATCTTGCTCTTCACTTTCGTCGTGATCAGTCGTCGTCTCAGTCCCATTATTCTGGCTCTCAAAATCGCGATCATCCTCGTCCTCGTCCTCATCCTCGTCAGTACCAGACTCTTCTTTGCGATTTACTACTTTTTGAGCCTTCTTGTTGGCCGCTAAAGCAGCTTGGCGGGGCTCCCGTCGAGGAGGCACTCTGTCCAGCTTCATAGAGGAAGAGCTTGGAGATGAGGTCAGGTGCGTCTGATCTTCAGAACTCTGTTTAGCACCTCGCCTTTGCTTCTTGCTGCTGGAAGGTGTGGTGGCGTTGGTGGCGTTGCGCTTCAAATTCGTCCTGGATTTGTTTGGTGCCATGCTCTACCCCGATTGTCCCTTGTTAGGAAGATGAGAGAAAGGAATTGATGTAGTAACGACGCCCTCCAATAGTGTAAAATAAGGTCATCGTCAAATGAGAAATGTCTTACGACATTCCTACTTCATGTACTTCATGTAGGGTGCCAAACAGCGCAGTAGTATCACTACACCGCGCGATTCGAGTCACGTGCCACTAACTTTCCAATAAAGGTGCGGCTTCTTTTTTTTCCAGCGTGAGACCCAACTACCTTACTACAACTGTCTCACCTTTTCAGTTCTGGGATGAATCCAACAAACACTTGTCGAAGAAAGTAAAGAGGCGCAAGGTAGATTGAAAATGCGCGCAAATTTTTCACAACTTACGTTTTCCTTTTCTATTCTCTACTCTCCACACTCACAATCTTGTCCATTCCCACCATTTCAGCTTCATATCCCTAGAGCACACGTTTGATATATTCGCGTTTTGTTTTTCTCAATCTTAAAGGATGATGTCCGCTCGCTCTTGCTTCACGTGCAAGAAGACTGTGTATGTGACTGAGAAGGTGGAGGCGGATGGGCGCTGGTACCACAAGCCATGCTTCAAGGTAAAGTATCTGGAGTAAATGAAAATTTAGATCGCGCAGGTCGCAACTCGTTAAAGTTGTGGCAAGCTTACTCATCCTTCTTTCTCGTTTTGATAGTGCTCTGCGCCAGGCTGTACAACCAGTCTCACCATCCGTACGTTCCAGATGGCTGTCTTAGATGAGAATGTCAAGGATGAGAGCACTGGTCGGCCTTTGAAAGTCCTTGTGTGCAAAAACCATGTCCCTCTTCCAAAGAGCTCCTTGGGCACAGACTCCTTGGAGTTGCAGCACACAACGTCTGCTCCAAAGCCTTCGATGCTAGGCTTACACCGTGCTTTGATGGGCAGTAAGTCTGAAAGCGGCGATGGTTCTCAGCTTACACCCAACAGTGCTGGCTCCTACATGAGCCCTCTCAGTGCAAGTACTCCGCGCTCCGCAGGCGGAAAGGATTCAGATAGAGCAGGATATGAATCGCTTTCTCGCCAGTTCGGCGCGTTTGGCATAGGCGATAGCACTAGCGAAGAGAGCAATGACAAAAGTTCCGCAAAGAAGGGTACAGGTGATGTGGAGGAAGGCCAGACGGAAGGCAAGAATGAGGACTCAAAATTGACAGCACCCACTTCGATGCAACCAAATTCCAAAGACAACAAGACCTTGATGTCAGAGAAGAAAACTAAAGCGACGTTATCTGAAGAGGATCAAGAAGAGGAAGACAACTCCTTCCGCACACTGCCCGTCACTCATGATGACTATGAGGAAAAGTCTCTGATGAACAATCCTCGTCACCCAACACAAAGCCATCGAGAAGATTCGCCTGAGCACGGTGAAGCGAAGAAACAGGGCAAATCCCGCAGAAAATCGGTTACAGTAGAGGACGCGCCTGAAGATGGAGAAAATGAGGTGGAAGAGGAGGAGGCTAAGGATGACGAATCACCAGCCCGAGTCAATTTGACTTTGAACAAAAAGCTTCTGGGATCACAGTCGCCACCTGAAGCTCACAAGCAGAGCGGTAACGAAGACGTCAACGCTGAAGAGGATGATGACTGGGGTGCACCAGAGAACAAAACTTCTTCCTCTTTCTACCAGCCTAGTATTGCTGTATAAACAACCATTACTTAGTTTAGACTTTTGAAGCTTGAAGTGTGTATTTTCACTGCCACTGTCGCTTGATGAAGAGTGTTATATCGTTTAGGATGTCCCTGACGTATCGAGCATCCTCTTGAACAAGGATCCCCAGGTATCTGCCGCTGATGGTAATACAATCTATATGGCATATGTGAGTATTTTTTTCCGTTTAAAACGTCTACTATCATTCTAGGCAAACGTTGAACATTTTGTAACGCTGTTCTAAGAAACAATGTTACCTGGTACGGGAATGGATTGCCATCACTTGTTGTGATTGGGGGTATATGGTCTTTCCGTTCGTTGACTGTCCGCAATATACTTAAAAATATTGCTGAGAGAGCCTTTTCTGTGGCCTTGATGGATCGTTGTTTCTCTATATGACCGGAAAATGAAAAAAATGAGTAACACAGAAAAAGGTCTGAGCGGACTGAAGAACTAGAACGTAAGAAAGGAGCTATTTGACAAGTAAAGAGACACACCTTTTTCGGAATTTGGGTGATGTGCTACAATCGTGATAGCCCATTGTTCCCAACAGACTTCGGATGAGCTAGAGCTGAACCACGCACGTTTTGTCCGCTTCTCGTAGAAAAGTAGTCCAATCTAATATCGAATGTGCACCTGTGTCATCAGTAGTTGATTACGTACAGTCATACACATGGCGACAAAGAACTGATACTACTTTGGTTTTGTACCTGTCCTTTGCCTTGTGGATTTGCGTCTAGCGCCTTTACAAAGGGAGTGATCTTTTCTTCAACTGCCCGCTCGATTTCTGGGTCATCAATTATAGGCTATAAATACAGGAAATGAGTGCCCACTTCGTTAGACCAAGAGCACACTGCGATTTATGGAATGTATCATTAAGGTAATAATAATGTGGTGGGCGGACTGAGAAACATACTATAGTTAAGTCAAGAATGTCGACATCTTTTGGCTTGATATTGGCGAAGACTCGGTGGAAAAGGATTGTATGCAGGATAGCCCTTAGTGCATCCTTTAGCAAAGACCGATCGACAGTCTATCGAATCGAACGAGAAGTTGGAAACTAAGCACTCAAACCAATACAAAAGAATTATATCTGAAGCTGCATACAAGTGTAGTAGAGGACCGTCTTACAATGTCGATAGGGAATGTAACAGGGGGATAGTGACTCATGAGTAACAATGAAACGAGGCGTTGTTGAAGCTACTGGTATGCTCGTCCACCTTAACATAAAGGCCAGTGGCAACGACCGTGTGATATAAGGAAATACACGCTCACAATGTTTTAAATGCAAGGAGGCTTGGAGGATGTTTGCTATGCAGATGTACTCAGACAATGGCGCGACCGTGGGTAAATGAACAGAGGGTTATGCAACTGGGTTGGAATAGAAGGTAATGAAAAGGATCGCTGCATCCAGAGTGACTGTTCCTCTGCTACATGCATCAAAAAAGTTTGACGGTAATTCTCGACATTTATGCTATTATACCCCAAACACCTTCCGCATCACGAGAGCAGACGGTGTTCTTATTACCACAAGAGGCAAATTTCACTGTTTCATTTTAATTTCTCTTCCCACACCTGTATTCATCCATTAATTGGATCCCTACTCGCAAAACCCCTTTAACTAAACCATAAGAAGCGACCAGATAACGCCATGGCAGGGACAGCTCCCACTATCAAGGAGCTGTACAAGGCTATCGGGGTCGACTTCGCCCGGCACATCTCGACAGCTGAAGACCCTCCACGCGAACCAGTGCAAGGAGAGTCTATTCAGCAGATGATGGATAAATTTGTCAGAAGCCAGGTAGCTGCGACCTTAACATCCATGCCAGTCCCCAGTGGACTCAATTCTACAGGAGGATTGACTAGCTCAGCCTCGAGTCCTTCTGGTAGAGGCACTGCGACATCTTCCAGTAACCCTATCACGCCGCGGTTTGCCAACGAGCTGTGGTATCAGTCGCTAGCCAGTCCAGTACCGACCAGCCAGCTTTATTCACAATCCCACAAATTGCCTTTTGCCTTCCACCGCATGAGCCAGCACTCTTCAGTCGCGACTTCCCCGGATCCGTTAGCATCGGTCTCTCAAGCACCATCCAACGTGAGCTCACCTATCCTTTCAGCCATCACCAATGCGGGATCTGTTGGCGCCGGCCTTGGGCTTGGCGTCTCTAGCAGTTCGCCAGCAACACCATCTTCATCGTCATTCCCGACGGCATCGTCGTTTTCGACAGCTGCCCTTGCGCCTCACCGGCTTTCAGCACATCTCATTTCACTTTATCAGCAGGGCGGTCCCGGCGTGCCGCTCGCCAAAGCTGCTTCTAGAATCATCTTATATTTGACGCATATGATGCCATACCTGACTCCAAGACTTGTTATGTACGACTGGTGGGATCGGCTATTTGAACCAGCTTTTCAGGGTGAAATCAAGCTCGAAAAAGCTTCGCTGCGTGCTTGCAGAGAACTTGTTGTAGCGTGCATGACGAAGGATCAGCTAGTGGATGGATCCGGCATGGGGACAGGCTCAATGCTGACAGCAGGTGATGAAGAAGGCCAGCTCGATAACCATCTGGTAATGACAGCGATGGCTATTCCGCAGCTTGTTGTTAGAAAGTATCTTCTCGCAGCGTTCAAGCTGAACCACCAATTGGCAGATTCTGAGAATGATGGCAGTTCACGCATGCCTGGTTCTGTGACTTGGCTGCAATCACGTAATATACTTGGCTATTCCCATCAGGATGCTTCCATGCCTCCCCAGATTCAGGAGCAGTACAAAGCATATGCCAAGACAAAGATGGCCTTGCGACGTAAGAGGGACTTGTTGGTCCATAACCTCGAGCGAGTCCTTGTCGCGTATGGAAGTAATGTTGGCCGTGTCAAGGACTTCTTCAGGTGCCTCTACACCTACTTTGTAGGTATCAAATTTCGTGCTGAAGTCCTCGTGCTCTTAAACCGCTTTGTTCGAAGACAGGTAAGCATCAGTACAAGTATCCGTTGATAGCACTGGGTGCCAACTTGGAATATGCATCGACTGAAACACCTGAACTTCATCTTGACTCTCAAAATAGCGTGTTCATTTGCACCAAATACTCAACACTCCGCTATTCGACTCATTGCTACTTTCGCTCAAAGTGAGTGTGCAATACTACAAATTCATCCAGGTATTTGTAACAGACGATAGTGTTTTTCGTTTACTCGAAAATTAACATCATGTGTACCTCTTATTCATTTTGCTAGTACGACACGTCTCCTTTGATTGTCTCGCTTGGTTTAACAGCTCTTATTATGCTCATGCCGCGTATCCCTACAGCCTTGAATGACAAATTGCCGGACCTGTTCAATATCCTCGCACGCATCATCAACTGGCCCAAGCCCAATCAACAACAATTGGCCGTCTTTGTCACTCATCCAGGCAAAGAAGAGGACCCAAGTGAATCCTTTAATGAGTTTGAGGACTGTGTCCCCAATCCCAAGGCATCGGCCTCGAGACGATCATCATTAAAAGAGTCAGGCCAATCGGTTTATACAGAGATTGAATATGAAGAGATTTCGTTGTTTGATCAAGGCATTCGTTGGCTTCGACATGGTATGCTTATATATCTTCTGGAGTGCTTTCCGTCGTTCAAATTTGGTTTGAAATAGTGTACCAGGTCGTTTACACAGGAACAAACCCTCGATTCTTTCGTTCAATAGGCCCTATCCGACCTAAAGGTGAGCCAGGACCTGACCCTGTGGCATTCTTCACCTTCTTGTATGGTCTTTTTCCGTGCAACTTGATCAAGTTTCTTCATTCTCCACGGAAATATATCTCGCAATCGATGACAGCTTTGGAAGGGTCAAGTTCGAGAGCGCTATCGCCAGGACGGTTGCCTGAGGAAGTAGAAGGATCACCGACCTTATCATCCGCTGGAGTTGGGCAGACTTCAATAACAGCAGTGATGTCACCTAAAGAAGGCTTGGAAGAGCAGCCTCCCCCATCTTATATTGATGAGGACCTACTCAAATCCCGTGTTCAACCACTCCTGAAGCGACATAGCGTGCATCCAAACCTGCTCACATCTGACGCAGAGAAGGAAATCAATGACATGATACGCTGGCAGAAACTTGAACCAATGGAAATTGTTGCCATGTGCGTGAGTCTAGATACCTGGAGCGCGGCTGGCCCCAACGGCTTAGGTCCAAGCCTCAAGAGTATTGACGATGATCTATATTCTGATGAAAGCGAGTCTTCGAGTGAAGACGGGACAGCAGAGGATTCGACATCCACCACTGGCCGACCTATTTCCACGAATGAAAGTGGCAGACTTAACCCAGACACAGAGACACCTCCTAGTCTTGGCCACAAGGAGAGCACATCAGATGCTGACGATGCAGAGATTACGCCCTTAGAGGAGCTGACTGCACAAGAGTTTTTCGGCCCACATGCTCGAGCACAATCCGCACGAGGAACCTCTTCAGCTGCATTCGCAAGGCATGCTCGGAGCATATCAGGAACTGACTCTAGGGGCTTAGGTGGACAATTGCCATCTCTCCATCAAGAGACTTTCACAGGAGTAGGAGCCTCTACCTCCTTGACTCGTCCTCACATTGGTCATTCGCGTGGAGTGCGTATGAGTCGAATCCTTAGAAATTTCGTCGCACTGCGCGGGCTTCAAGACAACGAGCTGGCATCGTCCTTTGCTCATTTGCAGTTTGCTTCAACTCGACAGTCTAGAGTACACTCTGTTTCTGGATCTGGATCTGCTCCCGATTCCCGACCAGTCTCTGGTGTGAGCGACACTGCTAGTCATGAGGCATCAACATCGATGGAGAGTACACCTATTTCCTCCGCAAACCAAAGCCGGCGCAACAGCAATCATGGTCACCCACAACTCCAGGTGCTCCCACCTACTATCTCAACTGAAATCCTGCTGAAAGATTACCAACGCACGATCTTGCAACTGGAGCGCGAACTTATGATGGCGATGAACGAGCTCAACTTTGAGCTCTTCTTGAAGCAGCAGCACATTCAGCAGATTTCCAAAATCCACCGCTCTCATGTGATGGATGCCTCTGTGGAAGCCGAGCGACAAAATCTGTACAATACATGCAGGTCCCTGAAGGCGCAACTAGTGGAGACAAAATTGTTGCTGGACAAGGAGAAAGCGGAGATGAATCAACGCAAGAACAAGCAGGTACATTGGGACACAGATCTCAAGAGCAAGTTGCAGAGCTTCCGTGAAGAACGCAAGCAACTGAATGCCGAGTTAGACCGGCTAAAGGTGGAACTCGAAGATACACGCAGGCAACAGCAGATCCAGGAGCGACTGTTGACTGACGAGCGCAAGAGCACGTTCCAACTTGGTAACTCCATGGCATCCTTGCAGCCAAGGCTCAAGAAGCTGGAATTGTATGAGCAGCAGATTGAGGAGATGTCTCAACAACTCCTAGTGTGGGAAAATGAACAAGCCAAGTCACTGGAGATACAGCGGCAGGCCGAAATCATGTTCACAAAGTGGCAGTCGATGGAGATGCTTTTGGCAGCAGAAAAAGAGGAAACCCGACAGCTAAGGAATCGTATTAGCCAGCAGTCGCAGATCCTCGACGATATGCGAATCCAGATGGCCATTCAAAGCACAGGTGAACATGCGCACAAGGCACCAGAGGTAGAGCAGTCTATTGCTCACTCTCGCTCTCATCGCCATCGTCACTCGCTTGCATCTGTTGTGGAGGGCCAAGAAGATACAGAGGAAGGCGATACGGATAACGACGTCGAAGAGGGGCTGGAACACAATTCTGCGGCTCATATTAATCGACGTAAGGAAAGCCACGATAACGATATGCCCTGGATTGCTTTACAGCGGTCCAACAGCAACCAAGCTGGTACTTTGGATCGTCGAAAGTCAGAGGCTATACAACAATTTTTGTGGAAGGAAAAGGAGCGCTGGGACATGGAGTTACACCAGGCCCATAATCGCCTCGCAGCAGAGGCTCTCAAGAATCAGCAACTTGAGGATACTATCATGGATCTGAGAGGACAGCTTGAAATGGCACTTGCCATGAACCGTCGTAGTGTCCATTATGGCCAAAGAGTGGATAGAGCTGGATACGACGGAGGCACGAGTGGATACAATACAAGCGTCTATGACGATGAGACGGAGCATTCTGAAGCAGACCCAAGAGGACTCATTGGTCCGCCCTCCAAGGCGCAGGATGTCCCTTATCCAAACAAGGAAGCTAATTACCGTGGACGAGCTGGAGCAGATGATTCGGACGAAGGCACGGGAATCTTAGGGCGATATATGAGTCAGCATCGCAAACAACAGCAACTCGAGCTTCAGCAGAAGCAAGACCAAACAGGACAGGCCCAAGATGATCAGGATGCAGAGGCAGTGACAGACCCGCCTCGTAGTGGCAAGAAAGGTAAAAACAAAGATACCAAAGAAAAGAAAAAGTCTAGAACACGGTGGCTGCAACCCCCAGCACTCCTTGAACGAGCCCATACAGATACGAGTGTCTATAACCAGCAGAATCCATCCGGCAAAAAAGAATCATTGTCCTCCTCTGAAGCAAAAGCTAAACGCAAAAGCGGAGCCGGGTCGAGCGCTGTAGCAGCGAGGGCAACTTCAGGCGGATTCTTCACACCATCGATGCATTTCCATCGCGAAGGCGGTTCAGCAGTCCCTGTAGTAAGTGTGATCGCAGCCACTCCTGGAAAAGCAGCGGCACGAGATGGCCTGAGAGGAGGTGGCCCAAGCGATGTATCGCTACAAAGTAACAGCAGCACTGGCGACGACCGGGAGTCCTACAGTACTTCATCTACACGCGGTCGGAGAGGACGTATCGCTAGTCACGGGTCATCGGAAGTCGGTATCATTAGTGAGGAAGACGAGGAGGGACTTGGTGATGACGGCAACGATAGCAACGCTGGGGACCGTAGCCGCTTATCGAGGTCATCCTCTACACAACCTAATCCACAGTCTCAATCGCGTGCTAGCAGCCCTGGTGTTTCAAGTACAGCAACATCGACAACAACAACGAGCACAAGATCGCCATTGTCACCAACACGAGAAGAAAGAGCTCGTGAAAAACAGAGAGAGAGGTCGCTGGAGCGTGCTCGCGAGCGAGAACGACTAATCAACGGTGGAAGCAGCCTGACAGACCCGCGAAAGCTGTACCGCAATGTGCGCATGTTTTGAAGAGTTAAGCGAACTAAGGAAAATGAAGACTAGCGAATTAGATAGTTAGTTGCCCTTCCTCCATCCTTTGCCTCGTATTTTCTCAAAGATGGTGTCAAATAGAAAGGACGCTGTCAGCGATGGGCTAGGTGTCTGTCAATCCCGACTGGCACAATAGTAAAGCACCCACCACCCAGTCTAACACCGACACATGGCGCTTCGCATCATTCACACAGTCGAGTCTTGTCCGCCACACAATTTTGCTGACCACACGCATTTGTTTTGCTGTTCCTTGTTTTTCGTTTCTTCTCTTCTCCCTTGCCATTCTTTGATCAGTCATTTCTCTTGCATTCCCCACCTTCCCTCATTTCCTACACGACCACTTTTGCCCCTCTTCCTCCTCCTTTTCCATCCCTCTTCTATCCCTTGACCGTGTGAATAGACAATAGACAAGGGGTCCCAAAATACCGTCTTTACCACCAACCTTTATTATCCCTTTCCTCTTTTTGTGGAGAGTCTACGTGAGCTCTTCCTCCCAACTTTGTCATTCCACTTCTTCGAAGAGCTAACATGAACCGATCGTCCATCACTGGACCAGTAACATTCCAACCCTTGAGTTTTCAGCGCGAAACAATCTATTCGAGCTTCGACAGCCTGATGACATCAATGGCAGATGCAACTGACGCTTCCAGCAATAACACGACGCGGTCGCAATCCGCCGATAGTCTTCTCCTTCAAGGCCAGTCTCTGGGCACCGAAGATCAAGACTACCAGCAGCACTCGCAGTGGCATGACGGCAAGCGCTATCCCAACCACCAGCTTGGCGGTATTGCGCACCTGCAGCAGCATCAAGCACACTTGCAGCCTCATCCGCTGGATCTTTCGCGAGCCGATTATTTAACTGGAGTGTATGGTGGATGGTCGTCTGCCTCCTCGCCGCCCACGTCTCTGTTGCCGACACATTCTGTGGCCGGATCCCATCAGTTTACAGCCAATAGTCATGCCGGTGAGTCACGTATGAGGTTAAGTCTATCTATCTCGTCAGATGCCCCTAGCTTGAACGTACACGCCATGGAATTTCAGCCAAAGGTGGCGACAACGGAGCTCCTCGTCGACCTTGATGAGGCGTCTCCTGGGCCGTCGCAAGTGTCGCCAACCGTGCAGGCACGAACGCAAGAGCCCTCAGTCTCCTCGCGGGCCAGTACTGCCTCTCAACAGCAGCAGCAGCAGCCGCAGGAGCAGCAGCAGGAGAAGGAGCAGCAGCAGCAGCAGCAACCCGTACAAGAGTATCAGTCATCCAACAGACAAACGATGAAGGAATATGTGAATGGGGTAAGTGATTTGACTATTGCCTTCCCATTTTATTCTTACTTTGTAGAAAGCGCATGCCTGGAGCCCCAAAGGGATAGTCGCGCTGGTTCGGGACAGAATCAACACAGATCGCAACGTGAAGATGAGCGCTACTTGGATTATGGCGAAAGCCCTTCCTCTCAATAACAAGACAGTCGAACATAATAAGATATGATTCTAAGAAATGTTCTGTTAAGATGGAATGACCAGGAGGCGGGTGAGAAAAATGACAGAGGATAAAAAGTGAGGTGATGTTCCAGGCATTAATGGATTGCACAGATCTCAACAAAGTCACACGCATTCTCATCCCACCAAACACCAAGCTCTGCACACATTTCTGCCATGCATTTATGCGCCGAGAAATCACTCGTGGGCCTTATCTTTCACTTTTACCCGCTTATCTTGCGCTCATACGTCTACTTCTGTCTTCTCGTGATGATCAACAATATAGCGGCTTGTGACGACCGTCGTGTACGTCAAGACTTTTTGTGACATGTCAACCCAGACAACTGAAGATGACATGGCGCAAGAGTCCTCCTGGAATGGAGTCCGAGTTGTCTCCGTCTCCAAGAGTGCCAGTCCCACAACGACTGTTGCGCCAACAACGACTGTTGCGCCAACTTCGTCTGCGGTATCGAGTTCGCAGAGTTCGCAGCCTCCGGCATCCAGCTCTCTTACGCTCCCCACATCCTCCAGTCTTTACTCCCCTTTTGGCGAGTCTGCTTTGCTCAGCTCATCCGCGACAACTCCAGCGATAGTAGCTACTGCGAAGCCAGCAGTGTCCAGTCCCAGTACTACCGTTAGCAGCGCGCAGCTCTCCAGCGCTAGCATCCAAAAACCAGCATTCCCTGAGCAACGTACCCTGTCTGCAAAAGCCCCTGAATTCAAGCCACTTCAAAAGTCTCAACCTCCAGCTTTCGATCCATTCGCAGCATCTGTGGACACTTTACAGAGTGAAAACATTGATAACTTAACTGCCTTTTTAGCCCCTCCTGAAAGCCAACAGGATGCTTCACAGCATTCGTCACCAGTGCCTGAAGCAGCCATTGCGTCCCACAGCGATAGACAAATATCGGATGTGTCCTCAAAGATGTCACTTATTAACATAGAGCGCGACAATGCCTCTTTCTCCCCAGCTGTTGGCACGCAGTCGTCCACTCCTACCTCGTCAGGTTACATGGAAGAAGTTAACAGCTTAATGACACATCCCCCAGCGGAGTCATCATTGAGCTACAATAACAAAGTTGCTTCTCAGGAATCACGACTTTCGCCTGCAATGACAACTGATGGCAGTAGCAATGTAGGAGAAGCTCCCCCACCCGTCAGTAGTGTCGATCAAGTCTCTTCTAACCAGGCTAGTTCAGCAGCCGCAAATATTGGAGCCGTCAAAAATGAAACTGTGACATCCCCAGCTGCGGCACCTATTACGGCTACTACCTTCGCTGCTCCTGCTCAAGCTCCGCCAGCTGTGGATGATGACTCAGTTAGCAACACTTATGAGACAAAGATGAGTGTAGACACTTTCCAGCAATCGACTGAGGTGGCTTCAGAACCAACCTTCATGGATTCCACTTCTTTTGACCAGACAGGAGCTACCGGAGGCGATGGCAGTGAATGGGATAAACCTATGGAGAGAAGCAGACTCTCAATGATTGATTGGAGCAGCGGAAATGTTGACGCGTTCCCGGAAGATGAGAAGCCTACTGTCATGCGAGTTACGCACACCAGTGGCTGGGGTGAACCTCCTGCGCAAAGCTCTCGCGGAGGTCATGCAAGCCAGAGAGGAAGAGGTTCACGCCACGATCAATCGTCTGCAGGCCGTCGAGGTTCCCAACAAGGGCCCGAGTCCAAGAACCGCTCATCGTCTCAGCAACAGTATTACCAAGACACCATGTCTCAGCAATCAGGATCATCTAAGGGATATTCTTGGGACGACAGTCCAGCAGGCTCCAGGGACATTTCACATGAAGCTTGGGCGACAGATGACAGTTATCAAGCGGATCGTCCTGGTTGGACATCCCCGACTTGGCGTCAGGGCTCGCACGGAATGGATTCTGCGGATGAACCCCTTCAAGGCGGACCAGGTGGTCGAAGGGGCCAGGAGAGGGGCATCCTTAGACTCTCTGCTCCAATTAAGGGAAGCAGCTCGTACAACTCTTATTACGATGATGATGGATCCAACACGTCGCAATACGACCGTAGTTCCTATTATTCATCCCACTCTGATCGTGGCCGTCAACGCAATCCAAAGAATAGCTCCTCACGCAACCCGAATGGAGGTGGATCATCTTCAGGGCAGGCGGCGAAGGACCAAGGTAGCTGGCGTCGGTCGGGAAGTGACAGCTTCAGTGGCGATAGTGGTATGAATGATGGCGGAGCAGGAGGTGATAGCGGATCCAAGCGTTTCGGTCATGGGGGCAACCCTAATCAGCGCCCCCCGCAAGGACGTTTCCATGGTGGCAACCCGCAGAATAAACCAGGCCGAGGCGGCTACCATGGTGGTCGCCGCCAACAACCTGAGGGTGGCTATGAATCCAAACCTCGCCATGGACAGAACTCTCGCGCCACTTAATCCTCATCCCATAATTTATCGAATATCATCTCTTTCTTTTGAGGCATCTTCCCCAACCAGACCAGCCCCCAACACATGAGGTAGCAACAGCAACAGAAATGGAGATTATACGGAATGTAGTGGCAAAGACTTTCTGCCCCTGTGCCACTCTTTCTTGTCCTTTTTTCATATTTAACTGTCCGGCAATTTCTGGATCCTTTATTTTTTTTCTTTTTTCAATAGCTGGGTTTTCAGTTATAAGTAGTTGTTACCTTTTATTGTTTAGTGAAAAATTCTTGTGGCTCGATCAAGTTGACTTTCTATCGACGACGGTCATAGGCCATTTTAACGCACCTTACTCTGCCTTTGACTTCTTTATCGTTTCTTTATTTTGATGTAGCATTAAAAAGGCTACAGTTTCTTTTCAGCCGTGGCTACCTGACTTTGGTGGTCATCTTCCTGCTTAGTATTGTGTCCTGATTCAATTATTGGTGGTGATATTTTTCATTTTTGTACTTTTCATTATTTTCCTCTTTTCCCTCCAAGGAACCGTCATCAAGGATGATGGCAGGCAAGGAATCGGTTAGAGGAACATCCTTAGAAGGTGACGGAAGAGGTGTGATACCACAATAAAAGTCTAATGTATTAAAAAGATCACGTCCAATAAGCACTTGCGCGTCAGGGCTGCTACCATCTACCAAAGTCGTGAACCGTGCAAACATCGGGGATGCCATCACACATCTTTATTCCATCATGCCCAGAAAGGTGGAGGGTAACAAGAGCTTTGTGAGTTGTTTTCGTGAACTGCTTAAGCAAGTTGACGAATATGACCCACAAACTCTTGTCATCCTCATTCCCCTCCCTTGGGCATGACGGAGCAGAGGCGAATAACGGCATCCCAAAAGGCACTCTGCTGATTAACAACTTGAAAAAAATAGCTCGACGAGTGGTTTCTCACCACCACCACCACCACCACGATCGCGACTCATTGATAGGAATCATGAAACGCTCAAAAGTTTGAAGCGTGTCCAGATCCTTGGTTGCGAGTCGCATGAAGGGGTATGAGAGGAAATCAAAGATCTCCGATGAAATGCCAACGCTGAACCTGCCTTCAAAGGTACGCAGGAAAGTGAAAACAATCTTGTTTTTGGCATCATCTCCCCAAGCAACCATCTCGAGAAAAGGGAAGAGATGTATACCTGGAGAGAGCTTAACGCCTTAACCTGAAAGTAGTCCACAGGAGGCAGACGACTGTTGGGAATGAGAGGCAGCATTTTGCTTTCTTGTGCCTCCAAAATGCGACAGATGGTGTTAAGAACATCCTCCTCTGGCGAAGAGACAAGTTGGGCTTTCTTCAACGAGAGCGCCTTGTGGCCACTCCGTCAACATCGTCTTGATGCTCTTGAAACGAGTATGAATCTCCTACTCCTGTCTTTCTCACGGACAGCTCTGCTTTGCACTCTCTAGGTTTACTGGTCCATCGAACTTGCATAAAGATCTGTTGGCACCCATGAACCAAATTAAGGCAAAGAGGAAACTACACACACAAAAAACATTATTTACACAGATGTCCTATAAATTCGCATAGACTAATACAATGAAATGTCTCGTAGGGCAATAAAAAGGTAAATTGTAGCCCGGCAGGCAACCGCTGGGCAACACTGCTAGCACTTTGTTTATTACATCATGTAGCACCATGAAAGAATGAGGAGCAGACGAAGGCTGAGCAGAGAGGGCTCTCCAATGCTTCGAGGAACAAGTTTCCTCACAAGAGCTCTAACTGAGGCATGGGAGGCTAGGCACGAGAATGATGGTAAAAAAGCGTCGATGCCCCAAGCAAACATGCAGGAGTGAAACAGTTTAGATTTTTGGAGAGCCAAAAAAAAGTTTAGAGCAACTCTTAAGACGATTCCGTGGAATGGTTACAAACATTTGTCTGCCAAAGATACGCAAGGGGAGGGGGCGGGGAGTCTCTCTTCCTTCCTCATTATTCGAAAAATTAGCAATAGGCGAGAACTTATATGATAACAAGCCTAGTCGGGAATAAGTATTTGTGTTCTTGGACAGAAATCACGATTCTGATCATTTATGAACAATACAACTGATTAGAAGGGGCCTACACTAGGACACATAAATGAAGGGAATGGGCAATGTGTAAATTTAGATATGGTTCGTCTACTTCAGCATGCAATATTACCATGAAGCAATATTCCACCATAAATTCTATTTTTCATTTTTCGTGTCACCAGCGAGATGCATATCTCTCTCTTCTCTTGTTGTCCAATGGTATGTTCAGTGGTTAAGGTTCACTGTAGAATTTGGCGCTTGGGAATCGCTGCTTTAATCATCGTAAAGTTGATAGTCCTTGCGCATACCATGCGTACTGTAGACACCTCCATCTTCTTTCTAAATACTCACCAGCACTTCTTCAAATCTTGCATATATCCTCACGTCCTGAGCTACATCCTGTGTCCATTTTTTTTCTATCGCTTACAGACATGGTGTGTCGTCAAGAGGTAAAAGTGGCTGAAGATGCAAATGATTTCATTTGTAGTACAGACGACACAGCAGTTTATGTATATGAAATAAAGCAATGTGTTACAAACACCTAAGAACCTCATTCAAGATACCAGTCCGAGGAATGAGAATTGTTCTTCTTTGTCCGATGCCATACAGCGACGAAAAGTATTGAGCGAAGCATCCAATCCAATATATACCATGAAGTGTTTTGTAGCGCTCCCCTCCAAAATAACTTCCTCTTCCTGAAGAACGCATCCACTACCAAACTTTCCACACACCTTTCTGCCTCCTTCTCCATCCTCTCCCCACTCTTTCTCATTTGTCCACAGCACCGCTAAATAATCACGATCAATCATCATGGGCCAACTGGAGGCAGCTTGCTTTGCCGAGGGACGCAACAACACACTATATGCCTTGTCTTATGCTTATGATCAATCTCGCGATCCAGGCCGCAGTGGCTCCGAAAACGCCATTGTAGCTCTTCTCAAATCTAATAGTGCTCCTTCTAATCCAAGTAACTTGTCATGGCAGGTCGTCAGCACAATTAGCAGGAAGGAGTTGTACACACTGGGCATGGAGAGAAAAGGAGAAGGAAGCTACTGCATTGTTGACCCTGATGAAGGGGTTCTAGTATGGAACTACTATGCCCGTCGTCCCGGTGAGCAAGGGTCACGCCCTGGTGGCTTTCGTTACGATCCGACGCTGTCAACTTCATCTGCGACGACAACTGGAAAAGGTGGATGGGCCAATGTCGATACTTCCTTGAGATACAGCTGGAGCAGCTCAACGTCGGTCGGTGACGTGTTTTATCTCAAGGATGAGAAAACTGGGAAATACAACTTTTATCACATGTATATGCTAGGCAACTCCGGAGATTTCAGTATTGCGGCTCTCAACACAGCCACGGGTCCCAATATGATGGAGAGCACACCCATCAAATGGAATTTCAAGGTACACTCCTAATTCAAGTAGAATTGGCCATCTTATTCTTTTTTTTTCTTCCGTGATCATTACTATTTGCGACGCAATGATATTTATTACTCCTTACGAGTTCTTAACAACTGTATACCATTTGTATTTCATTTTATAGTCCACTCTCTCACAGTACCTCTACGGTCTGATAATTACAGATAGCAAGCTCTTCGTGTGGCATAGTCTTGACGGATTTGGTGTGGCCGACATGCCACAAAAGGGGCCATTGCCATCATCAGCACCAACGGCAAAAGTCCTCAACTATGCCCCAGAATATGGGTGCCATGGCCTAAGAGCAGTAGACGACAAAGCCTACACATTCTGCGAATATCGAGTAAGGCACACATATGAAAATCGATTGCTTTTGCATGTTTTGTAAATCACATTAGAAACTAACATTTTGTATCCTAATTATCCTCAATCCCTAAGCTGCAACATGGATGGGAATATAAGCTTCATGTCTTGGATGGCTCCAAGGTCCTCGATCCAATTGATATGCCCAAGAAGCCCTTTGAAAGTTATCCGTCAACTGTCAGTGGCATCTTTGGCGATGGAACTACAAGCTATATGCTGTTCCAAACTGGCCGGCTGGAAAAATACAGTACTAGCTACCAGCTCTCAGCCCTGGCACTCTCTGGTCCATCGGGGGGGGGGCATTGTAATGGATGTGCCAAACAAGATCACAGTTTCTGACAACATTGGCTACTCGCCCGAGGCTGATGGAAACTCTGGTGGTCTTAGCATCGCACTCCGCTGGATCATTGGTCTGGTCTCTTGCTGCACCATCCTGTGTGTGATCCAATGCATACGAGGACGCCGACAACCAAAAGTGCAATACGTGATAGATCCACGACCACAAGGGAGGATAACCACCGAGGAAACCACAACCAAACTCACTGTGTTTTGGTGATCAATGAGAAAAGTTGTTTGTGTACTTCTCCATTATTTATGACTTATGACTTTGAGCAATGACTATATATCACCACCATACCCAATTACTTCGTTAACGTAGTCCGCTGTAGTGGATGACAAGAGCATTTATTCCAAAAGGAAAAGTAAAAACAAAAGAAAAAAAACACAGGTGAATAAAAGTACCATCAGCAGTACTCCCTCAGCGCATGCATTATTATGTGGCGGATCCCTTTCACTCCCATTCCTTTGTTAAAAGAATAGCTGTTTCGAGAACCCTCGGATTCAAAGGGTATTTCTCACCTGGGCTCCGGGTCGTGTAGTCTCTTTGTAACCCTTGACAAGCTCACCTTGATGACAATTTTACTTATAGTCAAACCTCAGTTGCACATGAAGAATAGAATGGAACTGCATTTTTGTGAAAGAGGATAAAAGGAATGACTCTTTACCCACTTGTTTCCTTCGCACTCACATTTACCTCTTTCATCGTAACGATCGCAAAAGTGGTTCAAGTCAAAGAGCTTCATGAGAGCAAGCAAGGAAAAGGAGAAAACACGAAAAGACCAAGGACTCCTGGCGCTGATGTCGCTATCCACTCGAGAAAAAAGAGCAGAAGAGTTGAAGAATAAGAAATGAGAAAAGAACGAAGAAAAGAAAAGAGATACTGGTTGTGAGGGTGCCACAAGACGTGCCATTACAGCCGTTAAGAATACCCTCAACACTGGTCACATAAAATGAATCTGCAGGCAGCGAACGATGAGCAGCAGGGACCGAGTAGACGAAGTACATTTGACGAGAACGTTAGTGTCCACTGTGGGATTAACGGCGCCGGCAGGACGCTCGGCATCCAGCGTCCCAAGTCAAAAACTCATTGGTCTGGTTCTGCACAAAGCTGTCGTCGACAATGTCGAGACGCATGCAGTAATTGGTGATCTTGTTCAGTCACGCTGTATGTATGTAGCAAGGCGAGGGAAAACGGCCGAACAGACTGTCCGTAGGTGGGTACACCGAAGGGCGAGGCGTCGACCGGAATTCAGCATGTGTTTCTTCACGTAACGAAAGCGCCTACAAGGTATGGAGCTATAGCAGACGTCGTAATGTTAAAAGTAATACTATAAGAGAGTTCTATTCTCCTTGGAAAAATAAATCAACAGTCTAAAAAAGTCAATGCTTGATCAAGCGATCGCGCGGCGTTCTTCAACGACTCCCACTGCTTTGATGTCCATGAGCTCACAGGTGTGTCGCGCAGCCACCATGGCGCAACGTTGGCCTGTAAATGGTACAAAACCACCTTGTAATCTAAGCAAGTCTCATCTATCTGCCCATTCTTGATGGCTAGACGACCGATTGGTCGAATGCCATACCGCTTCTCTAGGGTGTTGTAAAAGTAATCCCGCAGCTCGCGTTCCTCCTCTGTCATATTTGATATCATTTCTAACGTGGATACGTCAAATGGATCCTCGGCTCGCGCAAAGAGCCATTCCAACGACTGGCACCATTCTTGCTCTGCCGGGAACGCCCCGGCAAACTCAAAGTCGAGCAAACCCGTTAGCATTGTCCCATCTACCAACATGTTTCTGGACTCGAAATCTCCATGCATGAACCGAACCGGGCGACTGGCACCATGTTGACCTCTTTGTTCCACTCGCGGCTGCTCGAGTCCTTGTTGTTGAATCTGCTGGTTTGGATGATTGCCGTCGGCCATGCAGCAAGAAACTGAGTCGTCTTTGGAAAATTTGGATTCTAATAGTCCTGCTTCGACCTTGTTGATGAGTGCTTCTAGCTGAGGCAGGTATTGTTGAAGAATAGAAAACTTTTCGTCCTCTTTGAGCATATACTGGACTTCTTGCCGAAGATTGTTAGCTATGAACGCGCTCCATGTGTCGTAGGGGCCCGCTTGGCTCCCGGAAGGTGCCTCCATCAATGGACCTACCACTATGGGTGGCTTTTCAGCATTGTGGCTCGATATATCCTCGGTGTTCTCGATAAAGTTGCCTACTTTGTCCACTGGGATCGATTGCAGACGAGCAAAAATTTCAATGACCTGGTCTACCACTACCTTCTTGTCCTCGACCGACATGCTCTGCCACACAGTATCAAGTGGGATGCCCGGCAAGCGATCCATGATAACATAGTCATGCGTACATGGTAGTGTGCTAGTACAACTGCGCTCTCCAACCCCCACATGTTCCTTGTGTCCTGTCTTTTCTTCTCTTCCTGCTCCTCCTCCTCCTCCTTCATATGCTTCCTTCTGCGGATGGCAAAAAGAGTCTCTAGTGGCACTCGTGGCCAGAAACCTGGGAACACGGGTCAAGTCACCAAGCGCCTGTTGAGCCAATTGAAGTGCTCCCCATTCGTTGATAATCTTTCGTCGGTCCCAGAATCGACCGCCGAGTCGAATAACAAATTCGGCTCCGTTTGTGCATGTTGCCAGATATACTCGATTGTTGAACCCACGCTTCACATAAACCAGGCGGACTAAGCGGGCCCCCGAGGGGAGAAGGCGGTGATGAGTCAATAGATCTTCTGCTTGCGAGAATGTCAGAAAGACACCCTTGCGCGGACCGCTTGTTTCAGTATAGATGTCCTGTAGTAGCTGTGCTTCATCAGCAGTAGGTGGAATCTCAATTTGATCATCTACCATGGCTTTTATATTGTTGAGTCAGTCGTAAGTATGAAAATGAAAGGGAGATTACTGGAAGTGGTATGGTTGGGTTGATAAAGCCTATATATAAAGGTAATCACACAGTAATGAAAATCTCCAACAGGTCCAATACTCATGCATAACACCACAAAAGGAGGTCGTACAATCTAAGCCCTTATTGCAATGCGATTTTAACACGGATAAAAAGAGTAACAGAATGTCCATGCCTTCTGTATTTTCATTTAATGATCGTTGTAGCATGCTGAGTTATTTACAAAAGGATGCGTCTTCAACAAGAACACTAGAGGAGGAAGTGGCGATGGACTTGGATTGATTTCCAATCACCAAGGAAAGTCATCACCATGGGTGAGCGGAGGATCACGCTATCGGACCTCTTCCTCATTTAGCTTAATGGCCTGCAAGACTTGCTGCATTTGCTCCAGCAAATCAGGGAGCGTATCGTCGACATCCTGTTCCTGCTCACTGCTACTTGGTTCTCCTTCGCTGTCTGCTAGATTACCGTCAGCGATATCCTGCGAAGCCGAGAAGGTGGGTACGACGGTCTGCGCTGCCAAATTTTTCGGTTGATTGCTTACTGTATACTCTTGCGAATTAGAATTGTGGTGGTTAATGATATTGCTACAGTTATTGCTGCCATCAGAGACGCCACTTTCAGGCTGGAGACCTGATACGCCAGCTACAGCCGTGGCAGCCTTGCGCGTGTTAGCTTCCAAGAGCGACAGGCCATTCATCAACTGCTCAAGCGCAAGTTCAGTCTCGTTGGCATCCATGCGCTTTGGTATCCGCCGCCGGCTGCCCGCACGACCGCCCAAAGGCTCATCCAACTCGACATCACCATCTGCATCCGTCGCTTCTCTTCGTCGTAGACTGGAGTGTCCTCGCTTCCTCCTCCTGCGCCTCCTTTGAACGGCAGCCTTTGACCGCCCATCGTCATCATTGTCGTCTTCCATATCCATATCATCGTCGTCATCATCGTTGAAATCATCATCATCATCATCTCCATCTTTAGGCTCGTCATCATCGTCTTCGTCCATCTGACTGTCATCCATTCGCCACAGTGTTCCACCAGAACCACCTTGATGGCGCATAAACTTGTTGGCTCGATCCCACGACCGTTCTTTCTCCTTGGTACCCTCATTGACCTGGAGTCGTTGTTGTCGGATAACATAAGGTCGCAGAATGTCGACAATGCCACGGATTTGCTGCACAAGTTGTGCTGACTGTGTCTGCTGTTGGTAGATTGAAGCTCGGGTAGCCAATTGGTTGTTTTTGTTTTGCTGTGCTTGGAGTGTCAAATTTTGCGCGCGTGCAAGCAAGTAGTTGAGTCTCGACTCGGCCAAATCCAAGGGGGTTTTGTTGGTCATTGGCGAGGCAAGTGTCATGTCGGCGCCTACATAATGATTGTTTTGATTAGTACTCTATCAGGCAGTTACTTGACTAAAATTGTTTCTATCCAGCCGAAAGATAATGGGTTGCCTACCTGCTTTCAACAAGGCGGCAACAACGTCAAACCTATTGGAAATGATGGCTAAAGATTTGAATGAAATGAGAACAGAAAAGCCGTAGGGTTAGTTGTTGATATCCCTGATGTATTTTTTGTGCCTGTACAACAATATGTATGAAGAAGATGGTGTCGTACCAAGATGGAGTGGCATGTTGCCAGCAATATCTCGTCCACAGTCGGGTCTCACACCTCGCTCTAACAGAAATTCGACTAGTTCGATATCGCCTGCAGCAGCAGCAAAGTGAAGTGGAGATCTATTTTTCTCATCGACGCAGTACGGAGACGGCGCGGGATAGGAGTCGAGAAGCTCGCGTACCGCATGGACTGCTGACCGAGACTCATATGGCGAGGAAGTAGTAGTACAGGAATGGTCAAAAGACGAAGAAGAGGAAGATGCTGCTGTGGAGAAAGAACCAATAACGGAAGACAAACTGTGTTGGTAATCACTCTTAACATTATTCATGCTTGATGAAAGAGTTAGAGGTGAGAGCGAAAGGGTGTACGGAGAAGTGAAGGAGAGAGGATGGTTATGAGGAAGCCCAGAGTGCAGTCGGATCAAGGTAGTCGAAGGATGCAGCGAGGTTGGGAGAGGTGCATGGACTGTCTGGGTGTTGTTCGCTTGCTCCTCTGGGTCAACCTGCACGCCATCATTATCATCATCAACAACAACTTGCCGACTGCTTTGATCTTGATCCTGATTCGCCAGATCGTTGGTTATATATGCTTCTATATCCATTGTATGAAATGTACCCCTGTTGTAATCTCGATCGTGCCACAGCACACCCCGTGCGTGCCTTGCCCTCCTTAGCTCTCTCACAAAAGTCATACCGGTAGTCAGCCCTCCTGCCGACGACGACGTGCCTCCACGGGTGGCAGCGGCATGCAGTAGCTTGGATTCTTTCATTGCTATCTCAAGCGCCTTCTGGATGGGAAAGACTGATGTTGATGGCCGTGGCACGCCGCTAGATGATGATGACGACGCTCTTGTCGGCATGATCCCAGAACTCTGGTTTCTTCCCCCATAAAGATTGGCACCACTGCGGACATGACCATTGAACGACCCATGTATCAACAGCGGACTGTCGTAGCTCGACCCCAGTGAGCGACCGTATCCAATGCCGCGGCCGTTGGTAATTCCGAGGAGTCCACCTGGTGGATGTGGCGGTCTTGGCGGAGGCTGTGATGCATTATGGCCTGAAGACGATGATGAATTTGGAGCAGATGAAGAAGAATAACTGGATGCTGATATTGCTGAAGAAGACGAGTCGGATCCTGGCATGGACTCGAGATACGACGAAACGGTGTTGGAGGTGGGTGCTTGAATATGATAAGCTAGGGCGTCGCTGGCCGATGTCGACGTGAAGCCAGAGCGACTCACGCGATAAGTCCCATATCGAGTAGCAGGCGACTTTATCCGGCTGCCGTTGATGGTTGAGTGCAAGATGCGCTCTTCGTACTGTTCGGCAGCATCTCTTCCTTTAGACTTTCCGGGAGACGTGGAAAGACCGCGCATGTCGAGCGTAAAGATATATGTACAGCTATGTACTGACGGGCAAGTTGATTATCTGACCTTTGCCTGTGCCTTCTGCCTCCAGTACGGGGTATGGGTGTGAGTGTGTCCAAAGCTCGAATCTACTGTAGAGAGATGGAGATGTGGATGAGTAAGACAAATGGTGACAAGGCGTGCGGAGAATGCGATGAAGGCAACAGTGCTGCAAGAGTGGACGACATCCTGTACCCTGTCTTTGGCCTTGGAACTTGGGGAAGGAAGAATCGCTCACGTGCTAAGCCACGGTCCACTTTGTGTTCATACCAAAGGGAGAAAAATAAGAGAGAGGGCAGCTTTGGATGCCAAACTTTCAAGTTTCTTTATCTTTTATCTTTTTATCTTTATTTTTTTTTTCCAAATGGACGAAGGGGGAGACATGCAGAGAGAGAAAGAGAGGAAGCTGTCTTTTGTAGAGCGAGTCCTCCTTGTTGTTCATAAATGACTAGTACTTGATATCCGTACAAGCTTGAGAGTTGTCGGGCGGAAGAAATGAGGGAGAGGTCCTTCTCTATTTGCTGGGGCGTATGGTTTTTTATGAGAAAAAATTGAGTTTCCCAGGTTGTTCGCACGGGAATGGTGGTACACCCCACCATCAAAAGGGACAACAGGAAGGAGCGGGAAAAATAGCATCACACCGTTGTACTGGTCCACTACAAAAGACAGCCCACCCTTCATTCTGCACTTTTTTTTCTCTTTCTCTTGTCCCTTCAAACAATACCCAACACCACCACCATCACAGCGCAAAAATGAAGACTTCAACCGTTTTAATCACTGCCGCCGTCCTCGCTGTCGCGACGGCACAGGCCGCACCCCCGAACCCCGCCCAAAACTGGTGCAACACCTATATTCAGAACTGTAAGCTCCAGAGCAACGAAACCTGCGGTGGTGCTGAACCCGATGGCCAGTTCAACTCGTATGGCGACTGCAAGGTCGGCTTTTCCGGCAACGGAGTCTGTGCCTCATACCAGATTGTGTGCCACTGCTCTATCATCAACGGCCCCAAGAAGGACATCGCCATTCCTGCTCTACGCAAGACCTTCGATGCCACCAACGGTACCTGCAAGAATCTCGGCGAAGGCACCAATGTCACCTCCCCAATAACCCCTTCCGCCACCGCAACCGTCACGGCCCCCGTCACTTCCCCGGCTGCAACAACCACCGGATCCGCACAGCAGCCCACCACGACTCCTCCTGGATCCAGCGCTCCTACCACTCTGTTTTCTCTTACTGCTGCTTCTGCTGTCTCCGCCATCATGGCCGCACTTCTCCTGTAACATCAAATTACCCACCGACCCTCATCCCTTTGTTTATATATTCCATTTAATAATACTCATAATACAAAAAAACGTTGTTCCTGCTGAGGTCATCTCATCTCACCCAGGAACAGTTTTTTTTAAGACCAGACTTTGTAGTTTGTGGTGGATGCTGGGAAAAGATTTGGTCCATCTTTTTTTTCTCATATGAACGGAATAGAGTTTAAGCGCCACATTCACATCCTCTCACTCCCCCCAAACTCACACTTTGTTCGGAGCATGGGAGGGGGGCTATACTCCCATTAACATGGGATGGTAGGAACCCCGACAGGGTCACAGCGCGTCAACGTGACAGCTATCGTAGCTGGCTACCTTGAGTTCATTTCTAGGCCTAATGTTGGAAAAGAGAAGGGTAATCGTCTTCAACACTGATGTCACTGACATTTGCAGCATTCCAGCGTAGTCATGATTCCCTCCCTTCACCCTGTGCCGAAAATCTAGAAATAAGTGCCGTTCGAAGAATATCAAAAAATGCAGTGAAGATGTACTTGCTACACCCACACTATCTCCATAAAGTCAACACTAACTATTGCCAGAATCTGTTGGAGCCGCGTCCTACATCCACCTTTCAAAACTATGCGCGTCGGGAGGGTTAATGTTCGTGGTTAGCATACAAGTCCTTGAGTGCCCAGAGCGACGCAAGTTACAGCAACTTACCTCAACTCCTGCAACCCCCCTGAGAATGAATGTTGTCCGTAGTGCGTTCCAGTGGGGTTGCATCTCATTCACCCCTTGATTGAGTATGCGATAGACGCTCAACTGAAAGACCAAGATATGTAAATGCAACCTCCTTTCCCCTCGCAAAGATCAAAGAGGACCATTTCCATTGGTATTTCTGCACCCCCCCATCCCAAGAGTGGATACATATATATAAGTCGGCTTGGGAGTATACACATCCGCTCCTCTCTGTCTGATTTTTTCGATTGATATACTTCACCATTCGTTTTCACATCCATTAGCACAAACAATCCAACACTGCATCTTTCTTCATTGTATGTACAATTGGTCTTCTCTGCCAAATTCATGCGTGATATTTCTCTGTTTTATGACAGTGTGTATAACGCTGAAGTGATGGTATATGAGCTGTATCTGACCTTCTCGCTGTACTACTCCCTTAGCATTCCTACTCTTGTCTGCGATGAGGCCGTCCATGTTGGCTGCACTTACCATCTTTGTTGCGATGATGTCTACGGCTATAGCCGACGATGATACATACACAGAATTTGAAAAATGCATAAATAAGTGCGAGAAAAAGAAGGACAAATTTCCTACCGAAAAATATTATAAATGCACTGCACCATGCTACGAACTCTTGAACAATATAACATTAGGGCTTTAGAAAACCTCTTTTTGAAGTAGGCGCACTCTATCTGATCGTGTAGTGGAATTAAAAGCCCATGTCTGTAGCTTCTCAAATGTCCAATACAATAGTAACGTCTGTTGTCCTGTTTCTGTTAATCGTCTGATTCATGAGAGAATGTGGTACTTTCAAACATACGCGTCAGTACACCCCGCGTTGGTGAGCACTGTCATCATCTTTTATCGACAAGAACAACATACGATAAACAAAAAAAAATTCCCTTTTCTCTCTCCCTTCCACTCTAAATCCTTTTGCCCTTCTAAATCCACTCGATAAAACAAAACAAGAATAAGTAAGCCCATTGACATGGCTCGATATACTAGTACTCTTTTTTTGTATAGAAAAACATTTCCAGTTATCGTGTTTCATGGACTCTAATCAAGCAAGCAACTTACCGTGATTACCTGTATTTTCACCAGATGAAGCTCCTCTTCTTGTTTATAATCTCTGCCCTGTGCACGCTTTCACTCCCACGTAAATGCCTTTCTACACAGGATCCTGACCTTGCCATCCGCATATGCAAAAACCGCTGCTGCATTCTTCATCTCGGACAAGAATGTCTGAAAAATTGTGAAAAGATCGGCGTTAATTCCAAGTCGATCAAACAAACGCCGCCACAATTTCCTATTCACCCCTAGGCTAGATGTTACATGAGACATTCCTCTCCAGATCATCTCAATGTGATATCCTCAGCGCACCCAAGTCAATTCAAACAAAGACATTGGTGCTAATGAATCGAAAAAGTAGGTTGATGTTGCAAGCCTTCCTATAGTATACATATAGGTAGGGGAAAGTATGGGCATTCCATGATGAGCCAGTTCATTGGCATATTTTTTTGGGAGGGAAACGGTGAAAGAATGTCAGTTGTCTATTGGGTTCTAATTTCTTCCACTTGTTAATGCATGCCTCCTTGAGCCGGTGAGATCGGTTAGGAACAATTTATGCTGCACAGGGGTTTTCAAGAGGTGGAATTCAGCTGTCAGTGCGATGGCACGGATGCCGTCAGTATGTGAACGAGATTGTTGTAGGGAGAGGGGCTTCTTGCACAGACATGAAGTATAGAAACTTAGTCCCTCCAATTAGTCGTGAGGAAACTAGGGGGGAGGGCATTTCGTGTTTGCCAGTGCACCAAAAGCTTCATCGTAACTTTGTTCCAAAGAGTTATCAGAGCATGGAATGAAAGCCTATCTTACTCGCACAACGATAGCTTGACAAGTAAAGGGATACATGTGTTGTCGTAGGCTCTGTATAATACATGAAGCACTTTGAAAAGGGAAGAGCAACAGGGAGGCGAATAATAACCCGCTTAACAAAAGGGGGAGAAGGAAGCTTTGCTCTTTTGTACAAGTTGGTTGGCTCAAACATTTTTTTGGCCAAAGTCCATACAAATCCTCGGTAAGATTCAGGTACATCCGCCACTTTGATTGATTGGACACCCAAAAATACGCTCGCTAGATCAGAGCCCCATACGTCTCTCTGATCCTATATAAAGCCAGGAAGAGCGATGTTAACGAGTTCATCCACCTGCCACTTCCTTGCTTATATCAACTTTCTCTTTTGACATACCGAACAACCATTCATACATGAAGCTTTTCTCGACATTCATTTTAGCTGCCGCTCTGGTTCTCTGCGTTTTGGCAGGAAGTCCCGAAGAAGAGCGATTCTGTGGAGAGTTCCATAAAAATTGCCAGTCGACAACCCAAACAAAGTGCAGGAGTTTCTTCCAGGGCTATAGCATGCACTCTCTCTGCAAAGCCAACTTTGACAAAAAGACAAAAGTCTGCAAAGACTATGAGACGAGCTGCGACTGCACATACATGATGACCAACGAGAAGGAGAGCTATGCCGCTGAGGTGCTTACACTCACATTCGCTGCAACAAACAACACTTGCTCGGAGGCAAAGGCTATCAATCCGACACCTACAGCCTCCAGCCTCTCCACTGCACCAACATCTGGCAGCACCACCTTGACAATGTCTATGGCCAGCCTTATCTTCTTTATGTCGTCTCTCCTTGGTGCTCTTGTTATCATCTCTTAATAATGTTAATGCCTTACAATGATGCCATCAAAGTCCAATCCAATAAAGAACAGAGTTAGCCACAAGAGCCTTGGTAGAGTGTTAAAGTAGGGGGTGGAGTGACCCAGTGCAGGTGCTTTGGTACATTTGCTAGTTGGGCAGATTGTGGGGTAGAAGATTACTAGGATATGGAGACGACTAGGTGAATAAGAGTCGACAAGGACGTGTGTCTGGGCTGTTGTTTTAGAAAATTCAATTGGCCCAGCAGCTTACATCAAGGGCGAAAAAGCAGGGCATGTTTGTGACCTCTCTCTTCCATCATTTGCACCATCCAAGCCACGTCCTCTAGTCCCTGGCCAAGGCTTGACTGCGCTGGGAAAACGTTCGTTTCTCCTTCCTCCCCTTTTGTCGACTTTTTATATTCTCCCTCCCCCCTCCCCTTTGTCTCTCTCTCTGTTTCTTCTCATCTCTCTTACTCTTTTCTATCTTTCCCAGAGAACATCGATCATCTCCTTCGTCGCTGTTCACCCTTCCTTCCTTCACTCTCCCTTCTCCCCACCCACACATCTGTTGGCAGAAATCCTTTTTCTTCGCGCCCTTTCCCTGAAACTACAACGTTCAGCAACCTCATTGTTTATTATTGTCCTCCAGAGGCAGCACAGCTTAACCACGCTCCCTTTATTTTTCACCACCCCTGCCTCTTTGTCTCTCAACTTCCCAAGACTTTGTCCCTCGCTCTTTCACTTGACTTTCTCCAAAGAACCCGCCGTTGGCCCACGATGGCGCTCGTCTCTTGGGGCGAGGCCTATTGGTCATCTCGCCAGCTTGCTATGGTGCTACTTTGCATTCGTACCATATGCTTTTGTCTCACAACAGCCTCGTTTGCCCTATTTTTCACCTCGCTTATCATACTCGGCGACTCGCGCAACAAGACTGAGCTTTATCGCTGCATCTTCTTGACCCTCGCCATGTCTTTTGCCTATTCTCTCTCTCTTTTCACTCGGTCAACGCCGCCACCTTTCTGGCGGCTGGGTTGGTGTATCTCTGGCATTATCCAGGGTATTGGCTACTCCATCCTACTCCGAAGATCCCAAGAATACTATGCCCCATACTTTCCGGGTTATCACGCCTACTACGTCAATCTGGCCGGCGTGATTGTTATGGCGGTGGCTATTGTGTTTATAGCCGTCGACGCCTATACCAGTTATAATACTCAGCAGGACAAGGTCATCCGTGAACCATTGTTGAAAAACTACCTGCTGAATCGTGTTTTTGTCCGTCCCTCGACAGACTACCGACTCCGTGCCGCCCGGAGAGCTCGTCTGCGGAGACGAAGGAGGCAAGGATTAGTTGGTCCAGAAGCAGGATTAGGGCCAAGTGCAGGGGGCAACAGAGTTACCAATGGCAGCAGTAACACCAGCACTAGAAATGGCAGCAACGGAGGCGAGGAGAACGTGGAGAGCTTTCTGGAGAATATTGATTTAGAGATTCAGGAGCAGCAAATGGCGATGCTTGATCAGCGGATCCGGACACAGCAGCGGGAAAACTGGTTCTTGAGCCCACGAATCGTTGCCAGTCCGGATTTCAATCTTGCCGATCACAATGTCGCTCTGGAGCCACTGCCACTCTATGAGCCACCAGCCAACGGCATCTATGTGCCCCCTTCCCAACCACCCATGTCCACCACAGATGGCGCACCATGGCCTTCGACAGGGCTGCCAAGGCGACCACCCCCAGCAGCAGTAGCGGATGAACCTGCCCCTCCAAGCTACGATGCCATTCTGCCTGTACCAGCCATGGCTCCACAACCCTCTGGTCCTCTGCCCACTGAACCTCAGCCTCAGTCAGGAACACCACCATCCTCACTATCACAGCAGGCAACGGAGGCAGCAGCAGCATCGTCAGTACAAGTGACACCGTTGTCTTCTTCCTCTCCCTCTACAGCTTCACCATCTCCACCTCCACATGGAGGGCAGCTGCCGCCAGCGTACGACGACATTATCCCCCCGCCTCCAGTTAGGACTCATCAGAACTAGCAAGTTCATTGCCATAGTCATTCATGACATTTGTAATTATACCCATGGTTCTCTTTTTTTCTCAAATGTACAAATGCCCACCCCCAAAAAGTTGTCAGTGTATGGAGTAGAAATATATTTAAGGTTTTGTCTAGATGTACTCTTCGTCGACAATGATGTCTGGGCGTTTTTGGTTGAGCCACGCCACCAACTCGTTGACGGGCTCTTCTTCATCGATCCCTTCCTCCTCGTCCTCGTTGCGCTGATCTAATCCTTCGATCATGCGCAGGTTTGGCCAGTGCTTCAGCATCCACTCGAGTTCTGCTTGTTCCACATGATGCTCGGGCGGACGCCCAATTCTGATAAATGAGATCTCACGCAGCTTCTTGAGTTCTCGAAGATGATCTAATCCCGAGGCTAGCGAAAAGTCGATCCAGGGCTGTGGGTCCTGCAGTAAATTCAACGCTGATAATGAGGTACTTGCTTCTTCCACCCCTTCATATCCTTCGTCGCCCGCTTCAACACCCTCGGGATCCGGCTCATAGCTACCCACGCACAGAACACGGACGTTGATCAGCCGTCCAAGTTGCTGGTAGGCCACGTTCCGGGCATGCTTTTTATCGGTCAGCAGTAGTCCAATCTTGGATAGACTAGTGGTCGACATCCAATCATCACCATCATCATCGGCTTCCGTGGTATGGGACGACGACGACAACGGCAACGATTTGGATGACAATTGATGGCCAGGCCCAGCTTTCATTAGATCGTGCAAAAACTGTCTCACCTGACGATTCGACCATGGGGTGTACACAATGTCGATCGTCAAGGATTCGAGTGACCTTGAACATGCCCACCAGCCTCCTTTGCCGATTTGTGCTGCTTCTGCTGCCTTCAAAGATGCCGCTTTGGACCACCCGTCCTCCATGAGTGCACCTTTCTGGGATACTTCCGCGGGCGTTGCTCTATTAGCTCGTTGGCTTTGATCATGTCTTCCTCTCCAAAAGAAGCTGGCGACCATATCAACGGCATTCAGCGAACTCTCCCACGCGTCCAGGTGTCGCAACGTTGAGCATTGGCATAAAAAGCGTTGTATTGTTGTACTCGTGATATTGTAGCAACTTGAGATCTCGAGCCTGACTAGATCCTGACAGTTATCAACCAATGCCTTCATCGACTCTTCGGAAAACAAAGTGTCGTTTGCTTTGAGTGTTGTCAGCCTTGGAAATCGTCGAATCAAAGATGCAATAAAGTCATCTAAGTTAAAAAAAAATGTCGATAGTCCCAAAAGAAATTCGTCATAAATCACCTTGTTAGCACCATGAAGGTTGAGAATACATTGATAATGCGGATATGGACACTGTGTACCATATACGGACAAACAAAAAAAGTGCTTACCTGTCATAGTCTCTTGATTAGAAATATCAAGCCACCGAAGATGTGGACAATGACGCGCAAGCACCTCGGGAAAAGTGGTAGGGTCTGGATAAAATTCCGAGGCGTCCTTCAACGACAAGCGCTGCAGTGCTGGGAAACGGCTCGTCAGGTTCAGAACCAGTTCTGGATCACAGTTGACATCTTCCAAGATGAGTGATGTAATGTTGTTAAACGGTAGCCGAGTCTCTCGAACTACCTCCCGATTAGTATCTTCGTCCTCGTCGTCGTCGTCTGGTGATTGATGTTGACGGCGCCTACTCGCAATATATTCCTTGTTTGCAAAACTCTCACCATGATTGAATGGGTGACGGAAGAATGAAATCCCGCTCAGTGAAAGTTCTTGAATTGGGCATGGCCTCAGGTGGTGGTCATTGTTGTCACAGTTATCGCTGTCAGTCTTATTATCTCCTTCTTGCCGCTGCTGTTTCTGGACTTCAGGATGTTGTCCTCCCAAAACATACTCCAGCGCAGCCTCGTCTAGAGAGTGACTATTGTCAAACTTGAGCGTTTTTAAGCTGTGCAGCTGACGAATCGTTTTTAGCAACGGCAAGAACTGTTGGCTGACATCATCCACGTCGTTGAAGATCAGGCTGAGCGTGTGGAGGGTATCTCGGTTCTGCTGCAGGATACGGACGTGATCGTGCATGTTGAGGAGAGTTGTCTTGGGCATTTCAAGCCATGACAGCCTTGTCGCGTTTGGCCCTAAAAGCTCGAGCTCGTCGTAGCGCATGCACTTTAGCACTCGGATCAAGTCACCGTGCGCCGGTAGCGAGGCTCGGAACGATTTGCTTCTCCAGTGATCGGCCTCGATCTGCGCCCATAGCGACGGCAGCCATGCTGCATGCCATGCTCTCGAGACTTGTACGCACTGCACAATCGATTTTTTATCTAAATACTTGGATATCAGGTCCACGATCTCTTGAATCGACCAGATGGATGGACTGTTGGAATGCAAAAGGCTCATGCTGAATCTCGGCGTGGGTTTCAGGGATGAGGTCTTCCGATTTTTCAATTAGTCTTGTCAGGCCCCAATCGAGAAACAGAAGAATGAGAGAATGTTTGGAGGAGGGCCTTCAGTACGGCCAAGACGAACGTCGCCTTTATTTTATTATCGGTGAATAGAGTTTTTGAGGACGTGTAGGAGTGTGATGAGCGGAGGAATGGACCCTTTGGAACACACTTTTTTTTTCCCCTTCACTGGAGAAATAGGCGGACAAAAAAGAATATACTATTCTCCAAGTGATTGCGTTACTACCACCTTCCGACCAGCTGGACCTCCAATCTCAAGGCGCTCAAGATGCCTGAGACCGTCCAGATACCCCAGAGGCCATGTTTCTACGCGTGCGGTTGCGCTGGCCTCTCTTATTTCGGCATGACTAATCCCGAGAACTGCCAGCTTGGTAAGCCGTTGCAACTGTTCCATGAATCCCTGCTTGATCTTCTCACATTGGTCGTGCTGGTCCTGGCATTCGAACCAGCTCTCGCCACAGATGCCGATCACCACAACACGGAGTACTTCAATGTTCAGACATACCCACGGAGTTTTGACAACGTCACGCACAACCAGCATCCCTGCTTCTGCGGGGGTTGTGTTGGGTGGATACCTTCGAGGGATAGCATCAAAATACTGGAGTGTCCTGCAGGAACATAGTACTCTCTGGATAGACCCCCTCGGTAACATCACGGTACATGAAGACAAATCAAGAAGCGTTAGGCTACTCATCTGACGTTCAAGCAATGTGCTCCACAACGTATTGGTCACCGTGAGGCCCTCGTAGAGCACCTTCCCAATCGTGCCTATGGGACATGCCTGTACAAGATCTGTCACCTCTTCCTCTGGAGGGCTCCAATACGGAAAATCCAGAGTGCGATTCTTGGAAGGGTGCATCCTCAGTACTTGCCGTATCTCTTTACGGCACGCAAGTTCATCATGGAAGGGGATGACGAATTCGTTGAGATTAGGGCATCTTTTCCAGAGAAACAACGTCAGATCCCAAAAGCGAGGAACTTCGTTGTTGTTTAGTTCACACAGTCGATACTCGTTTTGTAGGAATGCTTCTGGCACAAGGTCTATTTGGCCATCCACGGCAATATCGAGGTGTTGCAAAGAAGGACAGTGATCAAGGAACATTGCCACCTGCTGACATGTAATGCGCTTGGACACAAGCCAGAGATCTGATAAAAAGGGCATGTCGATCGGTTGTAGTGGTAACTGATCGACATCCATAAAGGAGAGTGTCAGTTGTTGAAGAGTTGCTCTATTCATGTACACAAAGTTCCAGAGAGTTGAGAGAAATCCAGGGGGGCTTTGTTCATGGTGTTCATTCAGAGGATATGAAAGTTCGATGTGAAGAGAGAGGACTCGGTGGCAGTATGGTGCAAAGATGGCGATTTGGTCAGGTTGCTGGATACGTATGCGTTGGACAAAACGGCCGTGACGAGCAAGGCCTTGTACAGAGATATTCGGTCGTAACGAGGCGTCTCGCCAAAGGTAGCGAGCAAACGTAGTTTCCCATCGTTTGCAGACAAGAGAGAGTGCAATGAGATCCCGGTTAGTCAAACCATGCGCAAGGCAGTCTTGTACTTGAGGAATGTCAATTATGTCTTGAATGGACAGAGGCATGCGGATGAATTTGACTGTGTCAGGATGTCATGCAATATTGAAATGTCAAGCTCCTACAGTTCTCCCCCTGAGATAAATGCGTTGGTTTGAGTACCGTCTTTTTCTCCATACCACGTGGTTGGTTGCCAGTTGCACCCAGAGCTTGTGAGGTACTGAAATGAACAACTGTCACAAACACAAGAAAAGCGCTGTTTTCTTGAACATCTATTTTATTTTGGCAACTATGGCTAGAGGCCACTCTATGGCAGTGAATAGGTTACTCCTCATGGGCAACGTACAATTCCCTACATGTGGTCTTGTGCGATTTCCAGTCCCTAACCTGGCACTGCTTGGAACAGTACCACGCCGACTTGCATTTGGAGCATAGCTTAAGGTTCTCTTTCATCAAACGACATTCAGGAAGAGCGCACGTCTTGAATGTCGTGTCTTCGACGAGTGCATCCTCTTTGCCAATTCTATGAGGATTGATGCCATACCGCCTCATATAAGTGAATATGACCTCTTCAGAAACCTTGTACCCGAATCCAGAATGGGGATAGGTGTTCAAATCGAAGTAATGGCCTCCACCATCAGGTGCTACTTTGTTGGCTATCTCATTGACGTTCTCGCCTACACCTGGCATCCAGGATAGCCGATAGTCCGTGATCGCCAAAAAGTAACCCTGCAACGTATCATCATATCCCCAGGCGATGTGAACGAGTCCTTGTGTTTTCTCGTGTCGGACCATGTTGGTCGTCGTTGCGTTGAACTATGCAGACTTTTTCAAGTATACGAAAGAGACCTCTCAGTTTTTCTATTTGTTACCAATGGAAGTTTTAACAGCTCACGTAAGTTTGATATGCACAATAGATCGTCTCGAATGGTGTAAAGGAGTGCTGTCAGTGTTTCAATCGAGAATTCCATCTTTTTTTTACACACACACAATAGAGAGAATAAAGGGTAGTGAAGCAGCCAGTAGTATCCTTGGAGTTTAACACCTCTTGATCTTTTTTTTTTCTTAGTCTGGGTATTCAAAACAACCAATGTACCTTGCGGGGAATGATATCAACGCCGTTTAACCAACGTCAATCTTTTTATCTATACCACGTACCTGAAGTAATTAGGAGTCAATGTCTTCGCAAGTGAGAAAGTAGTAATCTGCTCTAGATAAAGTCTTGTGTGTGATGGGTATCTGCGTAAGGTATACAATCCTGGATGTGAACTTCGGTGGTATTATATGGATGATGAAGTGAAAAATCGTAATGTGAGAAATTTCATGCGTGTAGCCTCAAGAAGTCTATGGAAACATCCATTGTGAGTCGACGATGGAAGGTTCTATGGGATGATGCGACAAGCCCTCTCTCTCTCTATTGTGTAACCTTTTTCTTTCTCGCGCAAAGGAACACCTCCCCGAGAAAAGTCCACATCACCTCCAATGTCACATAAGTTCAATCCCAACATTGAAGCTGAGTCCCTTCCCCAGCTCACTACCCCCACTCCCTACGACCCTAATCTGGGAACCCCTTACCCCCACCATTCCCTTCCACCCAAGCAAGCTACTGGAGGGCAATGTCGCTTCCTACAAGAACCGCCACTTCTTCTTCAACATGTCCATGGTCGACAAGCCGGGACAAATTCCTCTCAAGCCGTTTCCATAGGGCTCTGACATTACCTATACAGCCCCAAAAACTCAACACCGTTTCCATCTCGGACGACGCCAAGAGACGCGATCAGGACCTGGCAGCACTTGCTGGCCGTCTGGCTCAGGCAACCAGTCCAATTGATTCAGCCACTTATGTCCTTCTACGCGATCATGGGCCTCGATGATCCGCAGGTCAAACAAGTTTGTCTACATATGCCCTGGATGCCACTCGCCAGCAAACTGGCGGAGATTTCCTCCGAGATCAATCGCCCGCGAGCCCAAAATCTTTTTGCAGAGACAAAGGGCCTCACCATACTCTAAGGCTATCAGAATCTCCTCCTTTCTGAGATGGAAAACGGTGTGTTGAGTTTGAGGACTCTGTGGGAAATGTCCGAACCTTTTGGAAAAATCGACTTGAGGGGAATCTGATCTGGCTCGTCAGTTTTGGTCATATTGGAAAAAGAAATGGAGGTTCCCGTAGGAAGTGACATTGTCCTCCAGTAACTTGCTTGGGTGGAGGAGAATGGTGGGGGTGGGGGGTGGGGGGTTTCTAGATTGGGGGCCATAGGGAGTGGAGGTAGTGAACTGGGGGAAGCGACTCAGCTTCAATGTTGGGACTCATGTGTCATTGGAGCCGATGTGGACTTTTCGCGAGGAGGCATTCCTTTGCGCAAGGAAGAAAAAAATGTTACACAACAGAGAGAGAGGGAGAGGCCGTCAAGAATGCATCATACAGCACAGCAGAATAAATTATCTCATTACAAGTCCATACCCTGATCCGTACACAGGTACTACCATATCATCTCGAAGATCTGGGGAGTAAGAAAAATATTTGGGAGGAGCGATTGCAATGGCACACTTGTCAGATTCAAGCTCACTTCAAAAGAACTTACTTGGAGATGCTAATAAAGATGACTAAATGTTACAGTCTTGCAAACAATGTGTCTGTCCGACAACAGTGCAAAGACAGTTTCTTCCTTAGGTATCTATAGCTCGAATACCATAATGCCATAATTCATTTGTTGCCGTGCTCTTACTTCCTGGCTTTTAGCTTGCTTGTTACTCACTGCGAGGCCAGAATCTTTTCTTGCTTCATGAGGATCTGCCATAGCACTCTGAATAAGAGTGGGGCTATGTTCTTGTAATACCAGTGTCGATATTCCTTTTTGTTACGTTTAATATATGTTACTACCATGCATCATTATGGCCATATAAACGCGTTGGAGAAGGGGTTTTGAGAAAAGCCAAAGTCGAACAGAGCGAAAAGGATGTAAAGGGAGCTGCAGAGCAAAGAGAGAGGACGTGTGTGTATAGCTGCTGTTAGGCGACGCAATGATTCAACAGACAACACCTACTTTTGTGTGTGAATAGTTGTCACTCTAGTCTATGACAAAATAAAAGGCGAGCCCATTTCTTGTGCTGCCACCAAGCCACAGAGACAAGGTATCAAATTCACTTTCCCTTGTGGTTAAACACAATACCTCTCTTTGGTGTTCACAAAGTTCGTTTGTCAAATCGACATTGCTGGGAGTAAATGCTTGTAGTTTGCATGCGTTTAGCACCACAATATTTATCAGTCTTTTATATGAGCAATCAACATTATACGTCCATGCATTGACGACACATGCTATTTCCATGCAAGGAATCCATCTACTTTCCCAATGTCAAAAAAAAGCATACTAACTGCTGTACTATGATAAAACTTAAATCCATAATATAGAGACACAGCTTACTGTTATCATGGTGCGATACGAGAAAACGCGTGGACCTATCAATGTTGCATGGGGTTACGACGAACCTTTGAAGGGATACTTTTTGACGGTTACGGACTATCGTCTGGAATGGAAGGAAGGCGCGACTGCCGAAGTCAACGACATTGCCTCCAAAGTAGGAACCAGCGGTGAGGGCAATTACTTTGAACTCAACACGTACCCTGTCGGTGGATTTGGGTTCAAGGTCTCAGAGGAGACCATTTTCACCTACATGAGACGGTACGGCATCAATCCTGACAAAATCTTTACCAATGACGCCGTCTCGATCGACGAGGATATCAAGATTTGTCGCAACATCCAGAACTGCAAAGTACGCGAAACAGCCAACAACCTGAGATGTTCCCGATGCAAGTATGCATGGTACTGCTCTAAGGAGTGCCAGGTCGCCGACTGGAAGTCGCACAAGGCTGAATGTGACGAGGTTTTCCAGTTTCGTTCAAAGCAGGAGCAGCTGATGAAGAAGAAATAATCAAAAAATGAACGAGTGTTCAAAAGACCCGATTTTCTTTTTGGTATTATCAACCAACTTGGAGCGGCTGTACTTCACGAAGTGTTCTGTTTTCAAGTCTTGCGCTCTTTTGTGTATATGAAATAAAAACAATGTTAATTTTTGATATAGGATGGAGCGTGCTGATGAGGGGATGTAAAAGGAATGTATGGTCACACATTCCTTATATTGCCGTTGAAAGCCCACCAGGGTCTGGGTCTCACAGCTCAGAGAGCCATGGAACATGGTAGAAAAAGTGAACACAACTTTATTTCTGATCACCGCCCAATATTTACTCCAGTACGCGTCATTTTCGTGGTTTTATGTTCGTGTTTATACAGCCCTCCATGGCTCTGATCGACCAGTGTCATTTGGTCACGCATTAGCATCTGTGCCAAAAAAATGCGCATTGGAGGATGATCGTGTCATGCATGGATCATGTCAATGAACACCTTTGGCACTTGTGTTGCAAAAAATAC
This sequence comes from Actinomortierella wolfii, assembly GCA_016098105.1. NCBI lineage: Eukaryota > Fungi > Mortierellomycota > Mortierellomycetes > Mortierellales > Mortierellaceae > Actinomortierella > Actinomortierella wolfii. The sequence continues at coordinate 66,381 of JAAAIY010000022.1, forward strand.
GGGAATACCTTTTCCCTTTGCTTCCACAAGTGCAGTATTGCATTACTCCCGATGAGTCACGCCGCCAATGAAATGAATATTTGTATATAAAACAAGTAAGGTCTCTTTCTCATACTTGTGTCTCACTCCCTCTTTCAAACAAAAAATCATGTCCACGCAACCAAACGTTTATGCTTCGGATCATAGCAACGCTACTCTTCGAACGCACGAATGGCGTACGGCCTCAAACTCGGCCACATATTTGTTACCGCATCTCCAGCCAAACATGTCTATTCTGGACATCGGGTGTGGACCAGGCAGCATCACAGTAGACCTGGCAAAACGGGTGCCTAACGGTAGTGTGGTGGGAATTGAGTATACGGCCGAACCGCTCGCACAAGCACGAGCGTATGCCGCCCAACAAGGCGTATCGAATGTCGACTTTTTAGTAGGCGACATCCATGCGCTCGATTTTCCCGATAACTCTTTTGATGTTGTACATGTGCATCAGGTGCTTCAGCACGTTAAAGACCCGATCCAAGCTCTTCGAGAGATGAGGAGGGTCACCAAACCCGGGGGCATTGTGGCTGCAAGAGAATCTATTTTGCCATCATGGTATCCAGAATCACCTAGCTTGGCTAAATTTTGGGACCTGTGGCCGCGCATGGGGCGTCAAATGGGTAGCCACCCACATCCAGGCAACCACCTTCATGTCTGGGCGCAAGAAGCTGGATTTGAACGCTCTCACATCACATGCAGTACTGGTTCATGGTGTTTCAGTTCTCCAGAGGAGCGAGCATACTGGGGCGGATCGATGGAGGAACGAACACGGTCTTCGGCGTACGCAACCAATGCCATAAAATTGAACCTTGCCACCAAAGACGAGCTGGAAGAAATAGCAAAGGCCTGGAGAGACTGGATCAACGACGACAATGGCTGGTTTTCGTTTCTTCATGGCGAGATTATCTGCCGTAAATGAGTATATGAATGTACGCGAAGCATATAGAGAGCATGTTTTCTATACGCACCAAGACCAAGATAGAACTTTTAAACATCGGTTTATTTTAGACAGTGGACCGTGAAATCAGTTGTGGTGGTCCTCCAGCTGCCAGAGCATGGTTGCTGGCAGACTTCCACACTTGTTATTTTTTATGAATCTTCATATTCTCTCCAGTTTAATCGGTCACCACGAGTATGTCTATATACAACTATCATGTAACCGTTTGGTCTGGAACCACAATGCTTTCATTTTTTATTCTTTTTTTTTAAAGTGGAGTTAGATCTTGCGGTAAATGCTTACTGCTGCTAATTAATCTCGTGGCAATGAACTAACGAGGGATAGCTACCATGTCATTGAAGTTGGTTCGGCAAATTTACTCGCAAACAGAGATTGACATTTGCTCCTTTGATACTTTGCGACGCTTCACTTGCTCAATGCATCCCAAAGCTTGGTCATGTCGCACACGGGATGATTTTCGTTGCTGAAGGGGAAGGGCTGTGTTTTCTCGTTCCTGCGCTTGCCTTTGTTGTTGTTGACGGATGAGAGCCAATGGCATAGATGGCTTTCCCACTCGGTTATCTCTGTTGCCAAGTCCTTGAGTCATCGGCGTTGATTGACTTGAAGAGGAAGACGTTTCTCCGATGGTGGGGCTAATTTCTGTGATATCAGACAATGCTCGCGTTGGTGGCCTACCCAAGATTCCTTGTTTTCGGACTTGATCTAACCCTACACGTGGCTGGTGTTTGCTTCTCGAAGGTGATGGGATGGGTGTATCAGCCGAAAGTGCAGGGGACACTTCAATGATTGCGATTGCCCTGGACATATATTCCAAGTTGGGTTGGAAGAGGTCGTGCAGGGCTTTGCGAGTGGATGCATTCTTGTTCACCTTCCTAGGTTGCTTTGGGCCAACTTTTCTCTTGCTAGGAGGCGGCCTCTTTTTGCTATTGCGGGGTGGGGTTGGCGTGAGGAAACCTTCGGATTCGAGACGCTTTTCAAGTGTCTTCGTCTTTTGAAGAGAGATTCCAAGGCGCTTGGCAAAGTGGGCTCGAGTGGACGGCACAAAGCCGTCGCGCCACACGTTGGCCAGCGCATATCGATAGGATGAAGTAGTTGCGAAATTTCGGAGTTGAGACGGAGTGAGGGGAATCAGTGCGTGGCAGCAGCATGTGCATATAAACTTGATAGGTAGGCGGGTGTCATTTCTTGATGTAAAACCATAGCACCACATATGACTCCACGTCTGGCATTTTACACAGAGTACCTTTTATGTGTACACGCAGTATTGTTATACAGTGAACAGGAAGACTGTTGATTAGGAAATTGATACGGCATTTTTTCATGCGACGCGTGTGAATGTATGAAACTACTCACCATGTCTCCAACGTCCCGCCATACATCACAGATGCACTGACAGCTCTTAGGCGGAGTGCTCGCTGGCATCGGCACCGTAGTCTCGAGGTCGTATACGATATCGAATGAAGAATCGCTGATAACCGTTTGTTCACAAAGCTGGATTTGAGAGAGCATACGCGTCAAGGGTCGTTGCGTATTTGTTCGATGCACAATTGCAACTGGAGAGACGGTCTGTCCATTACGTGAGAAATTTATGCGCATCGAGTCGACCTCAGGTACTTCTTCAATGTGGTCTAGCTGGAGAGTAGGGATTGTGCCAGCAGCCAACTAGAGTAGAAGTCAATATCAACATTACTCGTATGGTGATATTTCAATGGGTGTTGTCAAAGCGTTTATTTTACCTGGTTGGTTGCTTTTCCGTTTATGTCATATCTTACAAGTGATTGAGATCGAAAGTCAACATTGGCGTCAAATGAACTATCCATGCAGTTTGGCTCTTCGTCGATGGATGTTGCTCGAGAGATGTTGTGTGATGGAGATCTCTCGCTGTTGTTACGGTCGATATGATTCATATGTATATCAATGCTATATGTGGGGTTATATCGATAAGTTTTTAGCTAAGGCATAGTAGTGATGCATTTGATCAAAAGATTAGCCAACAGGCACTTACGCATGGTAGCGGGTGTCGACTCCGCCGATCTTGATCTGTTCTGCTGTACCAGAATATCGAAGGCGTTCATGTGGCTCATCACTACTGACCATGAAATACTCTGGTTCGTAGTCGGACGGCGTCACGTCGTCCCAGTAATACAAGCGGATTGTAAGGTACCGCTCGTTTGGCAGGGGCTATAGAGGACGCGATTTGTTGACAAAATGAATGTGAGCAGCGAAACATCCACGGATACTATGTAGCAGCCGAGTCTCTGATACTTACGTGCAAATTCTGCGTGAGTAAAATAAGTCGGCGCGTGAGTTGCTCAATACACTTTTTGACATCTCCGATTGTATTCTTGGATACCATGGTGTTGTTTCCATGAGAAGGCTCTTGTAGAAAAGAGAATGTCCTACTGAGACACCGCGGAAAATTGCCATGGGTGGTTTTTTCGACGTCAATGTAAGGTTTCCCATTAGAGTAAGATATATTGAACGTGTACGACTCTGACAGCTCGATAGGTTTGCTCTTGTCAAGGTAGATGCCCAGCACAATGGTGCGCAGATACTGTTTTGTCAGTGCATCAAAGATGCCGTGCTCGAGCCAGTTAAGGTAGGTATCTCCTTCGAGTGAATATCCCCGTTTGACCACTTTGATCTGGACATTGCATGCTCGATCATCGTCAAAGTTTTCCTCAGGGAAGAGACCACGTAAATAGGAAATGCACCCAAAGCTAGCCAAAAGTAGCTTCTTGGTTACAGCAAGGCTTTGTTGCTGTGATATCACCTTTGAGTCCGTCGTTTTCGCTGGATGTAGCTGGGGAAATGGAAGGTGGAGTAGCAATCCATATTGAGTGAGGGGTTATGCACAATACTCCAGTAATAATATCCTACAAACGCATATGAGTACCTGTGCTAGCATAGGTGGCATGATTGGGGAGGCGTGCGAAAGATGAGGTGCGAGATGAGAGAAAAAAAAAAGTGGTGACAAATTGGACTTTTACACCTTGGAGTGATAACAGTATGGGAAAAATGAATCTCAAAATTACACTATTATTACAAAAATGGTATGGAGGAGCAACTACACTTTTTTAGCTGCTCTGCCTTTGGCCTTGGCTGCAGACGACGATGACTCTGCTTTCGTAGTTTGTTTAACATGGGGTGTCTCCTCCACGTTATCTTCATTTTCCTCCTCTTGATCGTCTTCCTCCTCGTCTTCCTCCTCATCATCTTCGCCATCATCCTCTTCGTCCTCTTCGGATTCGTAGTCCGACATCTCGTCCCTATCGTGTGATATAGTGAATAGTATAGGCATCAGGGTGAGTACGATAAAAAAAAGACGAAGGCTGGTACTGCCAAGGGCAACAAAGTATATATGATTCGGTAACTCAACTTACCACATTCCTAACGCATGGGAATTATTCTTTGCTTTTGTGGGCTCGGGTTCCACTGCTTTTGCCTTTCCTTTTCCTTTGTCCTTGCCGTTTGCACCGTTCTTCATGGTTTCCTTGAGAGCTTCTGCGACGGCATTTTTTATACCTTCGACTTGCTCCTCACTCTCATCAAAGAATTTCGAATCCTCGAATCGATGCTTTTTTGCAGGTCGGTCAGCGAATTCCAGCTTTTCGTCAATCTTGCGTTTCATGTTTTCCTTCTTGAGCTTCTCTCTTTCCGCCTCCTTTGCCACATAATCAGCGACCCTAAAAAGCAATAAAAAAAGAAAGGCATGGAGTGTGAGTGTGCGGAATTATATACTTATTGCAGTCGCAATTGTAAAGACGCTATTTGTCTGGGCGTGGATTATTAGAAATGCTTACTTTTTGGCATCATTGACAGTTCGAATACGTCGTCCGCTGAGGTCCCGGCAGGCATCCGTATTAGTAGTTTTTTGCGATGACATGCGGCCACCTTGGGCACGCAGCATGCTACCAAAGCCTCCCTTACCTCCATTCAGTCGCAAGTAGAGACCGAATGACTTTAGCCGTGCATCGTCGTCGTTAAACAAAGGAATATCGTCATCGTCGCCGTCAATACCCAGGGGAAGGCCTCCTGCGGTCTGGATGCGCTGCTCATCGTAAGGAATGTCAAGTAATTCGGCAAGTCGAAGCTTCAGGTCGTACAACTTGGGTTGCTCGTCCTGCTCAAATGAGACGACAACGGGGTTGGCGCCAAAGACGGAGACAATTGCTTCCATTGGGTGATGTTGTGCAAAAATGGGGATGAACTCCAAAGACATGCGCTGGAGCTAAAACTTAGACATTTCTCCTTGGCTATGTGATCACATGACCATGCAACAACACATCAGCCACATTCAAATCGAGGCACATTTTTTTTTTCTATTGTGTTTATATTTTTTTTCTCCGCACTTCTTCAACCCCTTTCTTCCTTTGTTCAACTCTTCTTACACTCTACAGTCCAACTTTCTCAAAAACTCTTCACACTCGCTTTTGAAAAAAATGGTTTCCTTTGTGTGCGACACTTGCCAAGAGACACTCAAAAAGCCCAAGTTGGACGCTCACTTCAACCGCTGCCCCTATGCTCAATTCTCCTGTATCGACTGCTCGGTCTCCTTCCAGGGCACAGATTATCGCAACCACACATCTTGCATCAGTGAGGCCGAAAAGTATCAAAAGTCGCTGTACCGAGGTCCTAAGAAGGTACATGATGCTAGTCTGACTTGAACTATGCAATTCGATGCAGTTCACTGTATATATATTTGCTATTTTCTAATACTATGCCGTTCAACTCTGCTTTTTTACACTTTTTTCTTAGGGTGGTCATCAGAACAACGGAAACAAGCAAAATGGAAACAACAAAAACAGCAACAACAACAACAACAACAACAACAATGCCAACAAGGCTGAACCCCCAGCGCCTGTTGCGGAGGAGCCAAAGTCGATTGTTGAGGAAATGAAGAAGAAGCGCAAGGCAGAGGAGCCTGCCGCTGATGAGAAGCCAGCCAAGAAAGAAAAGAAGGAGAAGGCGGAGGATAAGGCCGAGAAGAAGAAGGAAAAGAAGGACAAGTCTGAAAAGGACAAGAAGGACAAGAAGGACAAGAAGGACAAGAAGGACAAGAAGGAAAAGAAGGAAAAGAAGGAAAAGAAGGACAAGAAGGACAAGGAGGAGAAGAAGGAAAAGAAGGAAAAGAAGGAAAAGTCGGAAGAGAAGAGCAAAAAGGAGAAGAAAGAAAAGTCTGAGAAGAAGGAAAAGAAGCAGAAGTAGGCCGCTTCTACGCTAGCATTTTCCAGCATATATCCTTTTACGTTCATAGCATCCTCTGTATTCTACAACACCACAACAAAGCGTTTACCACGTTCCTACTACTAGTATAGAATATAAATATTTTTAGACTGATAGTGTGTTGACTTTTGAGGGCCGCATACTTGAACTGCACAGGGTTAATAACTATCGCTCTTTCCAGCCGATGGCTGGACGACTGATTTACGTAGCCCTAGCCTTTCAGAAGATTCGAGATTGGTGGCAAGACAGTGGTTCACATTGGGTCACACCAGACAAAATTTTGCTCTGGCCCATATTTGAGTTTACAGAGAGTTGGTGTTTCTGTTCTCACATTTCATTTCTTTGATGGCATCATCAGCGAACAGTGCATCTCAAGATCTTCATGTGAAAGGTTGCCATCCGGCGCTACAGCTCCCTGAGATTTTATCAGAGATTATCTCATATGTGTTCGGCTCGACCTTCTTTACCCCCTGGTCTTTTACCTGCATTGGAAATGTCTCACCAGAAACAGGACTCGCTCCCCTGTTCGTTTGCAGACAGTGGCACACTGTTGCACTTGGTCTACTTCCACGCTCGTCTGTATGGAAGTGGGTGGACAAGTCGCCTTCGCCTTCAAGCCACCATGCGATTACTGACCACGTATCAATCCACCGACGGCTTCAGTGTCTCTTTGGGGTGGCTCAAGACGCACAGGAGAGTGAGACGAATTGGCAAACTCTGCTCAGCCGTCTTGAAAGTGTGCAGAAACAGCCATATGAATTAGTCATTCGAGGTTTATTCCTTTCAAGTACCATTCTAGCACCTCTTCTTCGTGCGCCACGCTTTCTTCGCTCAATCTCCCTCCTTGAGATTTCCTTTGATCATCACTACGCACAGGTAGATCTTTCACTGCTACTTGAATCCAACGCGGGCCTCACCACCACGGGACTACCCAACCTCAAGCATCTTATACTTCGTAACGTTTGTGTCGCAAATACGCTGGAAAACTCCAAGTCTCATCCTCCCTTGGCCATTGCCAGCCTATGCTTGTACGGTGTAGAAATTCAGAAGAAAACCCTTGATGCACTTATGGCACGCCTTCACGGTCCCAGTTTGGATCGTCTTTGCATAGCTCGTGCCACAACGACACTCGCACCACCGCATGCAAATGAGGCCCTAGAAGTAGTATCCCTTGTTTCGGTGGAGGATCTCATTCGATGGTCCAAAGTCTTTCCGTACTTGCGGTCAATCGAGGTGCAGCTAACCTTTGGTCCAGACTTCATTTCAGCGCTTACTCAATTACAATGCCTCTTCCCGAAGGCAGAGCTCCTTGGAATTGACTATCGAGGCGTGCCCAGACCGCTGAGAGATGGGTTTATCCATACCAATAGTTCGCTGACGATGCTCGAAATCCAGACGAAAGACTGGGATGGTACATTCCCTGTTAAACACTTTTCAGTATTTCTATGCAGTGATCAAGCATGCCATCTCGAGACACTCATTGCACCGTGTATCGAGTTTCCAGTAAAGTTGCTGAGTGCTAACACCACATCAACACACGACTTTGCGGATGGGGCTTGGAGATGTAGAGATCTACGCCACCTCTACATTCATCTCGCAGGACGCACAAGCATGGACTATAACGAAGACCTGCGTTTTGTCATGGCATACTTTGTTGCCAACTGTCCTAAACTCGAGCATCTGGAACTAGGACGTGAGGATGTCAGCTTGCTTCCTCAAGGTGGAGTATGTTTGACAAGTCGTCTAACTCACCTTAAGCAACTCATCTTCCACGTTATGTATTATGTGGGCCATGTGGCAAGCGAAGCTCGAGAAGATATTGCACATTCGGAGGAAGGGCTAGCACGCTGGGTACTATCCCATCCTACAGAGCGCGACATTGAGTTGAACCAAAGCAGCCTCCGACTGTGCCAGGCCGTATCTAAGCTTTGTCCAAGCGTTGAGATTGCTCAACTTCAAGATCCACAGGCTGGAGAAGGGTGCAGCTGGACTCAAATGGAGCTGCTCCGTATCGAATTTGGCACAACATACTATAATCGCATCCTCCTAGCACGTGAACACATGAGAATGTTTAAAAAGCTCAGGCCAGATATTTCCTTTGAGGTAGAACTTGATTGTTAGTTTTTCAATAGATGCAAACTGAATAGACACTGCCAGAGTCATGGCAGAGAAACCATCGAGTGTATTAAGGAACATTCAACGCAGCGGTATGATCATCGCTTGTTATAGACTGTATCATTTTAAAAAAGCGATGCCAGCCCGTATTGGCACTGGACAACTTTTAAGCCTTTCAGTATCACATCCAGCGCTCGTTTGTGAGTAGGAGAAAACAATGATATTTACAGAGATTTACACACTTCATTCTACATCTGATAATCCCTCCCCTGGAAATATGATGTCTATTGCTTTTCATACATTATAAGATGTGTATATAAAAATGCTAACAAAAATACATTTTTGATTATGACTTGTACTTTGCCCCCCCATCACTCTATAGCTTTGACTTTGAAGAGCGAAGACAACGTTGCTGAGATTTCTCGGAAGGATCTTTGTTTGGCCCAGAATGTGCCATTTTCCATAATATCTAAATTCCTTGTGGCACAATCACCTATTATAATAAAGAAAAATAAAACGGTCGAGACCCTAAACAAAAAAAAGAAGGTTGTTGATGCACACTCCCTTACACATTCCTTTAAAAATTTTCCCTTCTCACGCACGACCATGATGAGGTAGAAGTAAACGCCATGTCTTTATTCTGCTCGTTTACGCACTGTATGACGAGCAAGCAGGCAAATGGTGGTTCTTTTCAACCTAGTGAGACCAATTTTGAAACAGGTCCAATATCCATACATAATGAGGCTGATTTTTTTCTTTTTTTTTGGGCTGATGCTGTTGGTGTTGGAGGTAGTTGTCGCGATGACACTTAGAATGCAAGCTGTTGAACAAGTGCGATGACCACAAACAGTGCGGCAACAGGGAGATTGGCACGGCTGGCAAGAGCATCCGAACGAGGTGCATCAGTGGCGGTTGGTCCAGGAGCAGGAGAGGCCCAAGTGGGAGAGCCAGAAGGAGAGCCGGAGGGAGAACCAGAGGGAGCGCCAGAGGGCTTGGGAGATCCACCACCACCACCCTGGGCCTTGACAATGACGGTGCCCTTCATGTTCGGGTGTGGTTTGCAGTGGTACTGGTAGGTAGCCTCAACATTGAATGGTCTGGTGTAATTCTTTCCTTGTGTCAAGAGGCCAGATTCCCAAAGTCCCGCAGTGTCAGAGGTGGAGGTGTGAGCGACGGAATCTCGGTTGATCCAGCGGACAGTGTCGCCGACAGCGATAGTAATCGAAGGAGGGTTGAAAGCAAAGTTCTGGATATTAACAACGTGCTCGGCGGCCTTGACCAGAGAGAGGAGGAGAGTCACGGCCAGCAGGGTGGCGATGAAAGTTTGGTGCTTAGCTTGGTGCATGGTGGGGAAGGAGGTATTCTATGTGTTTGCGAGTTGATAAGGAGTGAGCAGAAGAAGAAACGAGGGATGGACTAGAAGTGCGAGAGAGAGAGAGAGAGAGAGAGAAAAGAAAGAAAGAAAAAAGTTTCTCTTTTTGTACTTGAGTGGCGGGAAGCGTGTCTTGTAGAGAGATGGGAGATGTCAGGGTTCTATTGCCCTTTTTAAACACTTTGTCGGGGTTGTGCATATGGTTCCCCAGATCGTAAGACAAACGAACGAGGGTGCTGCCTTAAGCTTAACCATCTCAAAACTGTCTCAAGTGCGACCCCTTTCATTTTGCTCTCATTTTGGTTGTGTAAATTGGTCAACACAAACATTGCCTTTCCTTGCGTTACTAACCAATAACAACGTAAATAAACTTCCATTTGGCCTAGTCCAGCCCATTATCCCTCATACTAGCCGTTCTTCCCTCTTTTCGAAAAAAATTATCGCAGGATAGCGTGCAGAGCCCAGAGGGCTTTCGCCGTTGGGAATGTCGTGACGCACTGCCTCAAGGTGGACACAACATCTCTTCCCTCTCTTTTAGAGTAGACAAAAAAAGTAGCGAGGTACAACGCAGGTGTCCGAAAAATATACATCTGTCGCCAAATCGCAATGGCTGTGGGGAACTGTTTGCACTGTGGCGTCGAATGCTTCACACTGGGGATGGCAATAGATGGATAAGGTATTATTGCATTTTAGAACGTTCAAAGATTTTTCTGTTACCTCCGCCTTTGTATTATTAGTGTTGATGGCGGGATCATGAATTTACTGCTGAAAGGGGTACATCAAGTTGTACGAAGCCAACGAGTTACCAACCGTTTTGGCCGCACCAAGGGAATTAATCCCTTATTTGTTCTCTTAATGTCAATGTATGCCTCCGAATAAAGGAGTATCATGTCAATTTCACCCATAAATTACTAACTCTTTGTTTAATTTTTTTGTCGACGTCGATCAAACTTCATCCTTTTTGCCTGTAGTTCCACGTTATTCGCCCAGCCGTTGTAAATGCTTTATTAGTTTAGGAGACGGTACGTGCAACTTGTATCCAATAACACAACCGATCACAAGCTGAGGGTCCTCGATCGCGTGTTGCACCTCCAGCATTTTGAAACGAAGATATCCCCCTCACTTTACAATGCGAGGAAATTGTTGTATTTCGCACAATTATTATATTCCAACCTTGTGGATGGGCACCCAGGTGAATCCTAGGGTTATTCAATCACTTGGCCGCACCTTGAGTCATTGGATACGTACCACCCGTAATCTTATACAGCAAGCCAACCGGGACGTAAGATGAAGTTGTCGCACTTACCAGACGGGATGGATGGAGACATGGATGGTGTTAGTATCCGTTGCACAACTGGTCCATGAACTAACGTTTCATTCTCTTTCTGTGTTTGTTATCCATAAAGATAACTTGTCTACTGCCATACCATCCCTTGATAATGGTCTCCACAGCCAATACCGTCCTCAGTGGATGTGATTGCAATCCATACGTGCACTCATTTATAATGGCTTTCTCGACCTCGCATGACCGCATGTGTATGACCTCCGTAGCAAAGAACTCTCACATGCCACAGAGAAAGTTTTACTGTGAGCCGTAGTAAGAAAACAAGCAATGCTATATACTTAAGAGGGTTCTATCTCTAGTACACGAGGCAGGAAGAAGGGACCCCTGTCAGCTGTCACTACCATATGTACAGTGGTAGGACAGTATACGATCCTTGGTTTTTATTTACCCTAATGATCGGCTTTTGGGTGGACTGCTTTAGTTATTAATCTGTTGAACCCGGATGACCTGACATGTCTCATCGAAGCCCCTGCACAAAGGCTCAACGCACGCTTTCCTTATAGCCAATCCTTTCCCCCGAAACTACAGATCTATTTGGTCGGCATTTCCTATATATCTTCATCTATCGGCTCGAGGTTATTATTCACCTTGAAGACCCGCTTCAGTCATGAATACGACCAGGAGTAAAAATTACTCTTTCCCTTGGATTTTTGTACCACTGCAACAGTACACGGCCCATCCTCACGACAAATACCAGCATGCTGTATTGCTGCTGAATTAGAATCAAGCAGCAGTTTGCGTTCATAAATTTTAAGGAATCGAAGCGCAAACCCTCTGCTCTCAACGAGTACACCATCAGCCTCCACGTGTGTCTGTACGGCTCGTAGACATCAGTTTACTATACCTGTTCTCCACCTCTAGTCGAAGAATACGCCATACCTTACCCCGAATGGAGAAGGACTCAGATAATCCACAATGATACTTTCTGTCAATTACTGACGAGGGGGGATCACAGGGTACATGGGGATAGGCTGTTGCTGCTGGTTTAAGGCTCGAAGAAGGTAGTGAATATTGGGTACGATTGAGTTTACATCTTGCCTCAAGCGGGTAAGCTCATCATGCAAGCTATCCTTCAGCATTAAGTTTATATCTTGCCTAAAACGAATAATTTCATTTCGCAAGTCCTCCTTCAGCCGTGACACATCGTCGCTGAAGTCACGTCGGATGTCCATGATTTCACGTCGGTAGTCGTTAACATCGCGACGGAGGTCTTCAACTGCCCTTCTGGTCTCGTAAAGTCCCTGACGTAAAGCGTCTCCTTGTGTGCGCAGATTGTGTGCTGCTGCCCTGACGCGTTTGATGCCATCGTTGGTTTTCCGAACAAACATCGACTGTCTGTTCGAAACTGCCGATCTTGCTACAAGCCCGGGGATATCAATGTCAGACTCTGAGACAGACGAGTCGGTGAGGTCATCCATCTGGTCGACTCCTGACTCAGTTGTGTCCTCTTGATCACGACCGCGTTTTCCGATAATCTTCTGCCACGCCCGTTCTGTCGCATCACGACGCTTCTGGGTGCCGACGTTGTGGGCAATGCATCCTTGACCTTCGCCATGGTTACCAAGATACCTGGCTGGTTCCAATTGTCTGTCGATCTCATAGAGAATATCATCCTCACGAGACAAAGGCTCGGGGTCTTCGGTATTATTAAACAATTCAAATCGAGGACGGAACGCCGCCAGCCTTGTTCTCAGAAAACCCTTCAAGACATCCAGAGAAATCCCTACAAATCTATCATCTCTTGGTTGTAATGAAGCTCGATGCTCCAATTCATTCTTGACGGTGTCCCAATCCACCTTTTTGTGTTCTATGTTGCTATTGATAGCGTCGAGAACAACAAGAACCCGGTCGTCTTGAACAGAATCGATCGTGGCTTTTGTAAGCCCACGATACTGAGTTGCCCTGGCCCGCTGCTGCACTCTTTCGTCAGTGGCAGACTCCATTAGATTCTGCAGCAACTTTAATTCGATTTAATGAGAAGGGGCTGGCACGGAAGAACGTTGAATCTGCTACTGGCGTTGCATTCAGTTGGTTGCATAAGCTCGACATTGTGCACCATTATATATAAAAAAAACGTGACCGCCTGTGAGGAGAGTCTAACAGGCTCTGAGCAGGAAGGATGTCTTACATGAATAAAGTTTGGGGATAGGTTACAAGGCTGTTTCAACCAACGGCCTTCTATTCATTCGCGTTATCTCATAAACTGATTGAGGAATCAGCTACTACCATGTACGTAAATGGCTCGATTAGCTTTTATAAGTTTGGCGATCGATTTACACGTCAGAATTGTTGCAGCCTCTATCAGAGTAGCCAAGCAGATAGAAGCAACATTGGCTAGTTAAATCGAAGAAGATGGACGTGAGCACCTGTGGAAGGAGCGATTTAGGCAGACCATAGAATGGGAAGGGTGTGTTGGAATCACCTCATCAAACAAGCGAGAGTTGGAGGACACGCTGGTGGCAAGAGACACCAAGGGAGGTGGTTTCATAAACCAGACCCAATCTCAAGCCTATTTACATCCACCGACCCTACAATGTTTGTACATTAGGAATTGTAGAAAGAAAAAGAACTAGAATGAAAAAGTATCCCAGGGAGAGGACTCAAATGAAAGGGATCCCAAGACTGAGCAAGTGTCATGCAATATAGCGCCAACTTCCTCCACCTTGCGTGGAGGAAGTTGACATAAATGTGATAGAGTAAGTGCAGTATAATCTTCCCACGCCATACAGGACTGCTGTCAAATGAAAAGGGACTAGAACCAAATTGTTGGCTTACCCCTGCTTTGACACCCTTTACACCCTTGTGCCATTACCGAATGTCGTCGTGATGACGACTTGGCAGTAGCTCAAGATGAGTGAACGTGGGAGAGGGTATATGGTCAATAGTGGCAAAACCCTCTACCTGTCCTCTTCACCATTGCTAATCCTCTTTTTATTCATTCTTCACCTTTAACTCTGGAAATTTGCAATCCAGTAAGCATTCCTCTTTCATTTTTACCATGTCATCTTGTTGTCTCCATCATTGTTTTCATCAATCTCTTGTAGTCCTTCACTTTTCGCCATATTCCACACTTTTTTTTTTGGCGTCGCCATCATTCCCTGTCATCTGTGTCGTACCTTCTGCCTGTATTTCTCCTGCTTTCCTCGACTTATTGGGTGGTCAATTTGCCAGGGCAGCCTTTTGCAAGAAGAAAGTCTGGATGAACCATATGATACCTACCAAATGCAGGTGATGATCTGAGAGTGGGGTAATTTCTTTTTTTCTGGAGGGATAGTAGGTCATGGTGACTCGCAGAGAGATGCTCTTAGTGAGTTCTTGGTCGGTCCACTCGGTTCATGTGTTATGGTGGAGCAGGAGAGTACGCCCGGCTTGCTTCTTGTCTTGGGTGAATAGAGCAGCACGCAATAGATGAGATCTTCTGGTTCGTGTGTCGTCTTTCTTCATCTTACCTTTTCATCCTTCCACGCCCTTTTCTGCCATCTTATCTTATCTTCCCACGTTCGCCAAGCCTTCCCACTTTCTTTTCCTTACTGCCTTGCCCCTTTTTTCCTTCCCCCTTTTCACTTCTTTTTCCCTTTCTTTCCCTTTCCTTTCTTCCTTGGCTCTTTTCCTTTCCTTTTCTCTTTTCCCTTTCCTTTCTCTTTTCCCTTTTTCCTTTTCCATTTTCCTTCTTTTTTTCCCTTCCTTCCTTCCTTCCTTCCTTCCTTCCTTCCTTCCTTAATTCATGATCGTATGGTGAAGACGATCGCTCGTCGTTATATGCTTATTCACCATCGGCTTAGCGATATTCATGTCTCTGATGTGCACATCTGCCCAAAGGCCATATTCATTGCGATGCACAATGATATGGAGTACCCCTCTACCTGTCGGCATCGGTATTCTCGGCGTCGCTTATGCTACTCGTACCTAACGAGAATACGGCAGGCGAGCAATGTTTGGGTCCAAAGTGACCCCACAAGTTGTTGTGGCGTCCGACCACCCCTTCTAGAACGACGTCAGTTGGGTGTCTTTTTGACCCCGCTAGCGGAATTGACGTTGACAGAGGTCTGACCTCTGCCCGCTTCTAGATGGCCGTCTAAAGGGTGTGCATGTCCGGTGCTGCGTTCCTTCTGCAGCGGGAAGTGGCAATACCAACCGGGTACGTATTCCTCCACGCACACGTCGGCCCAAACCCTCTGTGAGGAGGCGCCACCAGCACTCAGGGTGGGATACCTCGATCCCCCTCCTTAGTCATGTTTGTCGAGGTGAACCATCTGGCTCGTGCGTGATTCGTTTGGGTTTTGCGACCACCAGGCAGGGTACTGGTCGTCCAGATGGGAGGCCTCCCCTTTTTTCTATGCATTCACTTTGGTATGATGTTGAGTTCCATCTGTTCAATCAAATAGTACAAATATTATCAAATATCCTGACATAGTCATTCTACTAACGAGACAAAAGTAGATCATATCGTACTCGCATTCCATGTCCAGTCAAGTCCCCATATCCAACCAGTTTGATTCTCTTTTCAAACAAACATTGAGGCTTCCCGTTCCTCCCACCCCAGTGCACTTTTCAAAGCAGCACATGCATGCCAACAAGCAGGAAGCTGGCAGTATGTACTGTCGAATTTTCCAGCGAGCACTGAGATCGGATGACACAAAGAGCAAAGGCGAGAAGATGCCAATCATTATGGGAAGATCAAAAACATCGTGATGCTTTTGACGGCTATTGGAGTACGAGAAACAGTAGTCATGATGTATCTATTGACACTATTGATGTAAGTATCTTGCTATTTCCACAAATTTTACATCAACAACGATAGGTTAATTGCTCACCACAGCCTTGCTTCTTTCTTTCATTATTATTCAAACGACCCTTGCCGTTCAGACGCGCTCGATGGTTGCTGGGATGATGGGCGGGGTTGCAAAATCGGTAGAACAATCTGTAGTTTCATTGAATGGTGAGTAATTGTGTGTAGGACAAATACCCCACAGTGAGACGTTCTGTTGAGTCATTCCACTGTGTGAGCTACATGTACACCCACTCTAACGGTCAACTTTAGCCAACTCAGTGCTAGAGCAGGCAACTTTGCGTGAGTCTGTATCTTCGACCAAGACGGAGGCGACTGAGGTTACAGCTTCAACATCGTCTTATGTGTATCAATCTGAAGAGGATTCAGATTGGGAGGAAGACAACAAGCGACAACGCAAGAAAATGCGGAAGGAGCCCACTCGCTGGGATGGATCAGGTTCCTTCCATCTAGAGGTCAACGATAGATGGATTCATGATGGCCACGACATGTCGTCAACACTCTTGGACTATACTAAATTGTACCTTAAAGTCGGAACCGAATGTTCAGATCGCCCCGGCCAAAATGTAAGTGGAATGGTGCTATGTCTCATTTTCACATAATTCCATACTGCTAACGACTAATACAGTCGTTTTAAGTGCTATGAATCGCATCTTTTTCTTAGAATCAAATACAACCCTGGAGGCACGTTTGGGCACAGTTGGAAGTTTCCTTTTCGTTCCCACTCCCCTCCCTCATCTTGAAGCACAAGATGTTTTGGATATCTATGATGTCAGCAGTGCTTTTCGAGAGAAGGACTCAGCAATGATCCAGGACTATCTATTTTCTGGCTGGGCAAAAAATCGACCTCCATCTGACCTGCTACGACGACTAGTGACAAACTATGCTCAGGTTGAGGCCCTCTGGACAAGATCAAACGATCAAAACGAAGACACCTATATGCACAACTACTTCATGCCCATCTTTAACTGTCTCCAGCGCTCAGGAGTCACACGACACCTGTAAGTCAAATTTGGTTTAATTTACTTTTCAATGACTTGAAGGGGGCTCGAGTGACTAATCCATGTCTTTATCAGCACAAGTAAATTTAAGCCAAGCTTGATAAGGTCCCAGGCGTTTGAACCATCTAATTCCGGAATCAAGTCTGACCTACACTTAGTCGCGAACGATATCCATATATTTGTTTGTGAAGGCAAGAAGCCCACAGTTAGCTCGAAATTTGATTTTGAGAAGATTGCGCTAGAAATGAAGGATTCTATCGACGATGCAATCACAAATGGAAAAAGGCTGGAGAGAATGTTCGGATGTCAGGTCAAAGGTAAGTCGGATTAAGCTGTCACAGTTTTGCGCAAATTGCAACAAAATATGTTGACTTGTACTTTTGACTTCATTTATTAGATGATCAAGGCGAGCTGTTCACTATGGAGCTTAAAGCTGAATCGATTTACTTGATGCGATCAACTGGCTATTTGGTGCGGCCTAAAGATCACACAGACATGCTTTGCATACTCCTGACTAACGTCCCAATTTTAAAATGGCTTTCGGTAATTTAGTTGAAAAAAGACAAAGGAGGCATCATGTACACTAAATGTAATATGGACAGTGGACTTCAATTTTTTTTATTCCAATCTTACTGATGTATCTAGCAAGAACTCAATACAACATTTGAAGCATTGGACAAAGATGCACAGGATCTGAAGGCCTGGATTCGGCCTTCTTTTGAATTACCTCGCCATTAGAATCGTTGATGGACACCCTGGGAAGCTATCCACTACCGGTGCATCCTTCTCTCTGTTTGAATATGAAACAGTTATTCCTCCTTATTACTTCAGTCGATTCGGAGCACTGAACAAAGGTGGGCGAGACCTAAAAGCAAGTACCAAGCTGCTTTCATAGGACTTCACCAAGTAGAAGCAACCCTTTAGGCTTCCTGACTCAAACGAGATATATGAACAGATTTATATCTTTTTAGCGGGAACAATATATATGAGCAAAAAATGTTGTTGGAGGTATCTCTCAATTTCAGATGGTGGTATTAAAGGGGTTGTGGATTAGGCTCATTACAAAAGACTATTACCCTATTTTATTCTGTATCTATATGCTCTCCAAAAACTCATGTTTACATTTAGACCTACTGAAGAACAGAAATGTCGAAAGCGTATAGAGCTCATCTACAACCTATAACGACTGAATGGGTTGGTCCCCACTGCGCCACGAAGGTGAGAAAACACAAACGAAGTGCTTTAGTGCTTGCGATGCTCCTTTAGATCATTGAATAGTTTTAGCAGCGATGGGCGGCCGTGGAAGACCCAGTACAGCACTGGATTACTTATAAGCACAGGTAGTGTTCCCATAACTACAGCGAGTCTGGATAGTTCTGGTGCACAGCCATTGGATGATGCTGGTGGTCAGCAAGTGGCCGGGCTTGGTGCATCAGCGGGTATAAGTGTACATTGGAAGATGGCAATCAATGCAAACGCTGGGAGGCAAAACTAGAGGAGGCCAATAAGTATAAGCAGTCCATGTATCTTTGAGTCTTCGTAGATCATATAGAGCTCATCTGTTTACTTTTTCAGCGTAGGGATTACCCACTGTGAAATCGACTTTATTATAGAGGTGTTTGTCAAAATATGGAGCCCCCTGGTCGTTTTCAAATATTCTTACTCGTGCTTGGCTTGTAGTACAGACCTTCACCATATTACTAGGACAAACTCGAGTATCAGCAACTAAGCTCACAGGGGCGGGGGTGGCTGTTCTCGAGTATGTGCAGAGAAGAGGTTTGATGCTTGCTTTGACAACGTGGAGGCAAGTCTCGTGTTGTTGTTTGTTGCATTTTGAACAAATCCTAAATTAACGATGACAAAGGACGATGATGCACCTAGGACCCAGGAACAGCAGTAACAGCTGGACGAATTGCTGAAGGAATATGAGGACATCTTCGCGGACGATATCACTGAACTCAAAGGGCAGTCTACTATTCAGTATCATCACACTATCGACACTGGAGATTCACCGCCAGTAAATGTACGACCTTACAGAATACCGCACGCGCACTTAGCCGCCGCAAAAGAAGAGATCAAGAAAATGCTGGATGCCGGTATTATAGAGCCAAGCACCACCCCTTGGTGCTCGCCGGTTCTGTCTGTCGAGAAAAAGGATGGTGGAATACAAATCTGTGTTGACTAACGCAGATTGAACGAATTGGTACGCGCCGATAGGTAACCCTTGCCAAGAATCAGGATCTACTGGATATTGTGCTATATTGCCACCAACTATCTTCTAAGCCTCATTAGTACATATATAAAGGACATGGTTCAATAAAGAGATTCCATATTCTGGTCCCATTATTATGATTCTACAGATATAACAGAACGGCTGCATTGTGTTCTCCACTATGGATGCACTCGCTGGCTATTGGCAGGTGCGATTGGCGCCCGCTGACTGGCCCAAGACTGCGTTTGCATTACGAGACTCTGGCCTCATGCAATACTGAGTCGTACCAATGGGTTTCCGAACGAGCTCACTGCCTACCAACGATTCTTGGAGGACACTCTCGAAGACAGCCAGAAGGAAGTATCAAGATGACGTTCTATCCTCAAGGTCACTTGGCGAGCATTTGGAACAACGTAGAGGCATCTTTCAAGTGCTCGTCAACCGGCCT
The DNA here is from genome assembly GCA_016098105.1 of Actinomortierella wolfii. Taxonomy (NCBI): domain Eukaryota; kingdom Fungi; phylum Mortierellomycota; class Mortierellomycetes; order Mortierellales; family Mortierellaceae; genus Actinomortierella; species Actinomortierella wolfii. The sequence continues at coordinate 85,886 of JAAAIY010000022.1, forward strand.
TGGGATATATAGAACGTCATCTTGGTAGTTTTGTCATCTAAGAATCGTTGATATGCGTGCGAGCTTGTTTGGAGACCCATTGGTACGACTCGATACTGCATGAGGCCAGAGTCTCGCAAGGCAAAAGCTGTCTTGGGTCGATCGGCTGGCGCCAATGGCACCTGCCAATATCCAGCAAATGCGTCCATGGTTGAGAATACAACGCAACCGCTCGTTGTATCCAGTAGATCTTCGATTCTTGGCAAGGGATACCTATAGGTGTGTACCAACTAGTTCAGTTTGCGGTAGTCTATGCAGATTCGTATTCCATCATCCTTTTTCTGAATTCCATATAAAGCATAATGTTTCGATCATGGCTGTCCTTGTTCAAGATTCCCAATATCTTATGCAGTTGTAGATTCACTCTGGGGTGACATTGAGTACAGTATTACTATGGTAGCCAAACGACAGCTTGCGATAACTTTGGTTTCTCTAGCTCTTTCCCTCCATTTGATCCCAAATAGGAATTTAAGCGTCATTATTCCTTTGCCTTCGTGTTTATGTCCACCATGTGTCTACGGCAAGGGTACAATTATTTTGAAACAAGGCGCAATGAATGATGTTCTTCATTTTGGATATCCTATCAAACTCAAACAATTTTAACCGTGGCTTGCTTTGAAAAAATAGGCAACAATTGGTCGTTCCCATGTGTGCTTACAATATATGTGGGGCCCGAGTGGGGCTCAAATCAGTGTTTTTCAAACCAGTAATATTTTAGTAATATCAACACTTCACTACATTTTCTATCTTGCGATCTTTTCAGTCCTGTTGGATTTAAGGATCAGTCTTCATTGCGAAATAACACAGCTATATACTGGTGGTGTTTCAGCATAATCTCATTAGAGAGATGTCGATTTGCCAGACAAGGAACGTGATCGGTGCTCAATAGACATGTACACATTGGACCTGTTGGGATGCTTTTTATAATAGGTGTAATGATTGATTTCGCAAACACCTTCAGAATCAGAAGTTATGCTTGAATGTGAGCAGCTGCTATGATAAGAGCAAAACCTCTTATTGCATAGAAGGCATCGACGAACAGGTTCATGAAAATACTCCGCTGTGCCTTTTCGAAGAATCATCTTTTCGCAAATATGGCATGTCATGGCTACTATATGTGTTGTGGATCGAGATACCATTTTTAAGCGAGGAAATGTTAGTTGTCAAAAAACACAGTCTATAAGAAGCATTTCGGGGTGATCGTTGACATACGCGCTGGTATTTGTTTGTATGAGTAACCAGAGTTATAGCCAGAGATATATGAGTAGTCAGAGTACATGATACACTAAGTACTAATCGAACGCGGATATCCTGTTGATTGTGTGGTGAGATGAGGGAAAAAAACGAAGGCATCCCTTTGCTTATATCTTCCTCGCAATTAACGCACAGTCCTCCCCTTTCTCATGTTTTGTACTCCTTTTCGCTTTCTTTTCACATGATTTCCAGAAATCGCCAAGCAAGTGGTGTCAGTCATAGAAATCCGTGCGCCCTCTATTCATTATATGTCTATACTCTTCAAGACCACTGCCAAGAAATATTGGAGTATTAAGTCAACATACAGAAATAGTGCTTGAATCGCGTCGGAAGTCTATACTTTGACATGAAGATTCCTTTGGAGCGTGGATACGATACAAGATCGCATGGAAAATACATTGATCACCACTACAACCCACGTTCCTTTCGTCAATGTATGTTTGCATTTCTAAAATATACTTTCGCATGTAGGCCAAATATATTGTGTTGACATTTCGCTTTGTACACTGGTTCACTTTGTCGTGTGATTTTTATATTCAGGAATATATGTTTATGGACTGTTGGGTGTGACATTGAGCAAACGTTTCCCGGGTGTGGCACCCACGTAGGAGGCGATCGTCAATAGCTCGTATCCTATTCTGGCATCATAGTCGAGCTTCTAATAACCATATTCAATGATCGCAATGCACTGAAGACTCGATGCTTACTTACCATTTGACACTTTTTCTCAATGAGAAAGATAGTTTACTCTGCGACTAAGGATTCATTGGTGTAGCGCAGTCAGAAGAAAATTTCATGTGTAAGTCATGTGCTAAAACGAAGCTGACATGAATTCACAGGCTTTTATCTACGACGGCTTGCGCAAATGGTCTGGACGTAGAAAAAGCATCAGCTTTCTCTCCATACACTTACTTCAAATTGCTCTTATTCCCCTTTATATTGATAGAAGCAACCTACTCTTGAATTTCCATTCTCTCGAAGGCTTCTATCACATCTCCATGGTTCAACACGTAACTCGAGGACAATCAAACGCTGGCCGCGGAAGTACCTCTGCCCGAGGTGGAGGTAGCCGAGGCGGAGGCCGAGGTCGCGGCCCTCGATATTCTAATGAGAATATCACAGAGATTGTCGCGAAGCGCACCACATCTCTCCAAGTTGGTTCAGATGCAACCGACAACCTCCTAATAGCCCCCAAGCTCAATCCTAATCAACAGCATCTAGCCTACTTCTACCTCTCTATCAAAGATTTCGACGGTTTTCGGACTCAAAAGCAAGTTCGAGACTTTGTCCATTCTCTCCTCGTCAACCTCTCAAATCACCACTCGGTTGACACGTCTGGGCTGCTTACCAGCCTGTCTTCCCCAGCTGGTCTGTCACGCTTGAGAGAGATCCTTCAGCTCCGCATGTACATCAACGCCGGTTTCGAAAGAGACAGGATGTCGTTTCAATATGTGGTGCTACCCTTGATTGGTGTTCTCACGCGTGAGAGAGTGTGTCAGTCGGTTTTAACTCAAGAATCCGGCCGTATTTATGCTGAGGTCTACTACCATCGACAAGAGTTTCTCGACGAAGGTGTTCTTCCATGTATGCGCGAGCTCATCAACAGAGGGTCGATGGATGACACTAGTAGCGTAGGAAGGCAGCTGCGTGCTGATGAATCACTTTTACAAGTGGTTGCTCTACAACGCGCCATGCTAGCTGTTGTTCGATTGGTGTACCAGTTGGTCAAGCGTGTTCAAAATGCCAAGACCGAGATGATTCACACGGTTTCTTCCGTCCGAGCTTTGGCTAGGGATTGCATCGAGCGCTCCGATACATCACAAATGTCACGGTTCTTGAACCAACACCTCGAGCGAGAATGCCAACGTTTGCACTACATGGTGTCTGCGCCTGTACCGTCTGTAGTTATCCCCACTAGGGAGACTAAAGTGGTTCAAATCAACGAAGAAGGCCCGAATTTGGCGTTCTTAGGATTAATCTACGATCCACCTGGTTCGCTTTCGCCGAATGGTCCTCGCCATGACAACGATCACGCCCAGATCAAGGACATTAAGGTCATTCCGACCCAGGACGAGCTTACGTGTACAAGACCTCCATTCCTTCCCTCTAATGATGTTGATGACGCTCCCCACCATCTTCCCCCAGGATGGGCGCGACTCTTGGATATCCATTTCCGCTTGAATCGAGAAGATATGATCGATCAGCTACGGAAAGGAATCATGGCTTTCTTAGAGGCACTTCGCAAGACAGCACCTGACCAACAGGGAGCTCTCTTGAACAGGAGGGAACTGCGTCGTATCATGGGCTCAGATGTAAGCCTATATGCCTATGGAAACGTCAAGTTTATTGGTACCAATGTCGAGCGCCATCTCCAAGGATCGATCAAGATCTCGTTTGACCACCCTCCGCAAATCAAAAACCAATCTGGACGGCAACGCGAAATCTTTTGGACTCGCTCCAAAAAACGGCTCATGCAGGGATCGTTAGTCTGCTTCATCTATCCCGCCGAGGAGGAGGAGAGAGAAGAAGAGGAGGAACCACAGGCAGCTCATCATAATCGGAACGTCCGTCTATCCCTCGGTGTTATAAGATTTCGAGACATCCGCGAGATGGCAAAAGATCCTGAAAAGGCGGTCATCAACATCACACTCACAGATCCTACAGAATACCATAGATTTGTGAGTGCAACAAATTCAAGTGCCATCAAATCTCGAGACTGTCTCATGGTTGAGTCAATGGGAGGTTTCTTCGAAGCTTATCGGCCAATCCTCAAAGCTCTCCAGACTCACGATCCTGGAGACATGCCATTTGGCAAGTATCTTGCCCCTACCGAGGAGCAGGAGTCCACTGTTGATGTCGTCGATGTGGATCCCCCTCTCTATGCTAGAGCACCAGGGTTCAATTTCGACCTCTCCATTCTTCTCCAATCGCCAGTGACTTATCGCTTAGATGTACAAGATCCACTCTCTCGTCAACAAGCAGTTGTTACGCTTCGAGCCCATAGCAGCTTGGATGACACTCAATCTCAAGCACTCGTCGACTCTCTTTCTCGTGAAGTTGCTTTGATTAGTGGGTAAGTGATGTGACCATACTGAAAAGAATGAGTGGGGACAACCATTTTCAATGAACAAACTCTAAACCATGTCAATTCAATATAGACCACCCGGCACTGGCAAGACCAAAATCGGAGTCGACATTATGCGTGTCCTTGTTCACAACGCCAAAGATATGTATGCTGGTCCGATTCTCTGCATCTGCTACACAAACCATGCTCTGGACCAGTTCTTGGAGCATCTCCTCGATCATGGTATCAACAACCTGGTCCGTATTGGTTCACGATCGCAGTCACAGAAGCTCCACCAATATGGACTCAATGAGCTTATGAGGTCGACTACCAAGGACTTCGCAGCTCGAGCAGCTCTGGCGCAGGCTTATCAAGAATGGGAAGTGGCTGCTAAAGAGTTGAAAGAGGTTGACAAGAATATCCGCCGACCCAAACCACTACTGGTCGATATTCTGAGGCACGCCAAGATGGATAACGAGTATCAATACCTTGAGCTTTTGAAAGGCGACGGCAAAGGTGAACCGGATGAAGAAGCCAAGACCATTGAACAGAACTATAATCGATGGTCTACTGGTATCGACCTTGCACAGATGGAGAAAGAGAACCGACGCATCGAAAGGCGGTGGACAAAGGCCATGCGGAAGGCAACCAAGAAACGAGTGAAGATTTTGGAAGAGGCAATCGAGAATGGGTTGGATGAGTGGGAAATCGAGAACGCCCTCGCAGAAATTGACGAAGTACCCGAACAGCCCACTCTCTTGGACATCCCTAGCTCCGACAGGCCTCTCATAATACTGAGAGATGCCAATATTTGGACAATGTCATTGAAGGAACGCGAGCGACTGCAGGGATATTGGGCCATACAAGCCCAGACAGAGTTACAAGTACAGCACAATAGGTTGCACGAGAAAATCCAGCTCTTATCGAAGTGCGTCACACAAGCCCATGATGAGATTCGACGTGGCATTCTTCGTAGAGCGGATGTCATTGGTATGACGACTAATGGTGCTGCCAAGGTAAGAACATACTTCACTCATGAAGATTTCTGAGTAATTCATAGGATGAATACCTCTCATGCTCACCCTATCTCATTCTACTGGTTCCCAAATAGTTTCACTCCATGGTTGCTGCCCTGTCACCAAAAATCATCATATGTGAGGAGGCGGGTGAAGTACTCGAATCCCACATCCTGGCAGCTTTGTCTGGGTCCACTCAGCATCTGATCCTGATTGGTGATCATTTGCAGCTAAGACCCCAGATTGCAACCTACACGCTCTCATCTGATTCACATCAAGGTCGTAACTACAATCTCGATCGTTCTCTATTCGAACGCCTAGTCAAAAGCAAGATTCCTTCTTCACCTCTCACCATTCAGCGTCGAATGAGACCAGAGATCTGTAATCTCATCCGTAACACGCTCTACCCAGATCTCATTGACAACGATAACGTCCTTCAGTATCCTGATGTGTCAGGAATGGCTACAAATGTGTTCTTCATGAACCACAGGCACCCCGAAGACAGCCGCGATCAATACGGTATTCAATCCTATGCGAACACCTTTGAGGCTGAGATGGTCAAAGCCCTCATCCTTCACCTCATCAAGAATGGTTACCAACAGTCATGCATCACTGTTTTGACCCCATACCTTGGTCAACTCTCGCGACTCCGAGACACTCTGAACGACATTGTCCGATTAGCCATTGACGATCGTGACCAAGAACAACTCGATGGGATGACCGATGGAACCCCATCTGGCTCATCTGGACGTGCTCCATGGAAATACATCTCCGATAATCGCACTCTGACTTTGCGAACAATCGACAATTTCCAGGTAAGCGACTTGGCTTTAAATGTGTTCATCTTGAGACTATGAAATTTTCTATTGTTTAACTTTCGTTTCGACTTCTCAATAGGGTGAAGAAGCGGACATCATCATCATCTCACTTGTACGCAGTGACACTCGTGAGGATCGTCATGAGATGTCCTCTACCATTGGCTTTCTCAAGTCCCCCAACCGCACAAATGTCCTACTCTCACGAGCTCGCTTGGGACTGTATATGATCGGGAATGAAACCTTGATGGATCAGCGTAAGAACGGTATCTGGCCTGAAATCATGGGTGAACTTCGACAGAACGATCGTATTGGAGATGGGTTCCTCTTACGATGCCGTAATCACCCCGAATCCTCGTTTTTGGTTTGCTATCCTGCGGACTTTACAGCATATGCACCAAACGGAGGATGTACCAAGCTCTGTGATCAAGTCCTCAAATGTGGTCACATTTGCACCATGTTATGCCACTCCAATGACAGGGACCATGAACTGTTCAAGTGCGCCCAACCCTGTCCACGTTTGCATCCTCAATGCAATCATGTCTGTCCCAAAGAGTGTGGACAAGATTGTGGTGACTGCCAACAACCTATTGGAGAGCTTGCCCTTCCATGCGGTCATTATCTACCTAATGCTTTCTGCTTCCAACAAAAAGATCCATCAAGAGTTCGATGCAAAGTTCGAGTTGTTCGGAAGCTTCTCTACTGTGAACATGACCATCCCATGGACTGCTATAAGGATCTGGAGACATTCAGGTGCCACAAGAAGTGTGATGTCCTCCTGGAGTGCGGCCATACTTGCACCAGGAATTGCTATCAATGTCAGGAATCGTCCCTCAAAGCAGCTGGTATATCGGATACGTCTTCACTTGACAAAGCTGTGGATCGAGTTGTCCATGGCAAGTGTCAACATAAGTGTGGGCGATTGATACACTGCGGGCACTCCTGTGATGCCTTTTGTCATGTCGGTGAAGAATGTCCTCCTTGTGGCCGTGGTTGTATCCTTTCATGTACCCACTCCAAATGCCGCCATCCCTGCAAGGATCTGTGCCCAGCCTGCTGTGAGGCTTGTACATGGTCATGTTATCACCAAGGACGCTGCCAACTGCCATGTGGTGCTCCATGTACCCGACTTCCATGCAATCGGCGCTGTGAGAAGACATTGGTGTGCGGTCATCAATGCCCTTCTGTGTGCGGTGAAAAATGCCCTCCACCAAAGTATTGTATTGAATGCAAGCATGACCCCAATATCATGGAGATGATTGTCGATGTCATCATGCAGACCCCATTGAGTGAAGTCGATGTGAATGAGGATCCACTTCTTGTTCTTGGTTGTGGCCACGCTTTGGTCATGTCATCACTCGATGGTCTTATGGAAATGACGGATTACTATCACGGAGATATCAATACTACCACTGGCGAGGTCACATATGTCGAGACTAAGCCGCTGCCCAACGTCCAAGTTCCCATGATTGGTTGTCCCTCTTGCCGAGCTCCCATTGTTGGTCTCGCTCGTTATGGTCGTCGAATCAAATACAGCCAGCTTACGATGCGTTGCAAGAAGTATGAGATGCTTCAGAATGCAGCCATTACTGATGCCAACAAGAAGTTCTCCGAGGCACAAGACACCATCGAAAAGAACCTACCTTCATTCCTCGAGAAGATCTCCAAGATCCAATCGCCAAAGGTCCCACAACGTTCCAACACGGACAAGAACGTACGCCGTGGACTTGGTCGTTTTGAGGTTGAAGGGGTCATGTTTCCAAACTCCGATGTATACAGCCTGTTCCGCTCGTACGTCATATCGGTGAGGCATGAGCAAGCGTGGAAGCAATTGATCAAGCCAGCGACAGATGTTCTCAAGATCTTTGATGATATTCGGAAGCAGACAACTACCTCTCCGCCACGTAGACTCTTCGAGGCGTCTGTGGCACATTTGTATCGCTTCAAATCCCAAGTCTTCTACGTCGATTCTGCCGAGAAGGGATATCAGACTTTCCTTTGGTCGCCCGAAGAGTCACAACGAGTCATGGATGAATGTAGTCGCGAATGTGGCCTATCACCGGATCACCAAGCAGGTTCATCATTTGTACATGCTATCCAAGGTCGCTGTAGTGTGCTTCTCCTTATCTTGCAAGCAGCATTCCAGTCGATTGAAAAGGGTGGAGGTCCTACCTCAGGATGGTACTGGTTTGTGGAGGATCTTCTTCAGTGTTGTGCCATCCATGCCGATATCCAAAAGGATGCAGCCATTAAAGGTCACTATCCTCGTATTGAGATTTGTGCAAGGATGAATCTGTTGGACATTCTCTACAAGAAGATGAGATGGCTAGGCTACGCTCCATTTGACAGGGACGACCTAGAGCAGCTGCAACTCCGTCAAAAGGCAGTCGATGAGATACTTGAACCGTTCTCTACGACACTAAAGGAGATCGAAGACTGCGAATACATAGGTCTACGTGACATGTGGTTACCCAAGGCACGAGAGATCGAGTCGAACATGGTGACTGCTGTCAAGGTCGCATTATATCAATTCAATCAACCTCTGACCAGAGCTGAGAAAGCTGAGATTTTCCGTGCCATGCAGGTTGAGTTGAGTGGATCAGGGCATTATTATCGCTGCCCTAACGGCCATCCCGTATGTTCTTCTTTCATATTGACGATGATACTTCATCTTTGGTGGTACAAGCTTGGACATGACGCAAGGTTTTGGAATGTTTGCTGACAGTTTGTGTTCTCTCTTCTCTTTTCTCCTCTACGACTACCTTATAGTATGTTATTGGAGGGTGTGGTGGGGCAATGCAGGAGTCAAGATGCCCTGAATGCGGTGCGCGTGTAGGAGGTAGTAATCACCAACTTGTTGCAGGAAACCAGATCGACACGGAGTTTGAGAGCTTTTTTAGGCGCTATTGAAATACGAAAGTTGGATATTAAAACACAGTTTGCCATGCTTTATAGTGGATGAAATTGTAGCATCAGCTGTGCTGGTATAGCAATATGTGCATAGAATGGATATCGTGAATCTGATATTCAGTCATGACCAGTAGTGATACCGCTGCAAAAATAACACAGGAAGTAAATACTTGTACTCTGCGTGCTAGAGTTTTGACACTTTCTCGTATCTCCGTCAATGCGCTTTCCCATTAAATTGTCCATATTTAACTGAGCTCAACATTATTCCCGCTTGGCACTACTTTAACGAGCAATGTCCCAATATCTCCATCATCAACTATTCGTCCACTGTCAGCATGTCGGCCACCAGTGGCTTTGAATGTTGTTGTCAACGTTCCATAGAACATCACTTGTTAATAGGTATTTCCGAGCCTTGCTGGCTTTTGTTATTATGAATGGTATCTTGTATTGCCATAGTTTGTGCCAGCACGACATTGTTGTTATCATCCACACGGTGAATTGCGAGATTTTCATGTCAGAAAAATCGAACAACGAAGGCATAGAAGTAACTCAATAGCCCAAGCGCATAGCTAGTGTCGTTGGTGTGCGTGTTAGGTAGATCGGAGATCAATGGCTAATGATGAATACAGAATGAGCCACAGATAGTATCCTCAACTGTTCAACGGTCTAAAGAGCGCTACGCGCCAAAGCTCATCGCTTCCCATATAATTCTGTACAAGCCCTAATGTTCAAACCAGCAGATTCAAAAGCGTTTTCCAAATAAAATAATGAAAAGAGGTGGGTTTACTGCGTAGATACAGAGCACCTTCTGTTGATGAAGATGTGGATATTCGTCCAAGGAACACAATCTGAAATAGTTCGGCTAGCCGTTGTAGTCGCGATAATGTCATAACAGCAATTGGCTATGTTGCGGTCATTCACCTAAGAATGTATATAACCATTGTGAACTGTTTTTGAAGTATGATATTCCACCTTAGCTAGGCTATAGTACAAACAAAGGTACTAGAATGATTTACTTGGTCTGAACAATATGAATATTTATTACGCAGCAATTCCAAGACCAAGACCTACAGCATTTTGGCCATGTTCCGAGTCTGCAGCGTGATGATGATCTTCGCCATGCTGCTGATGATGCAGCTGGCCATCATGATGAGCCGCGCCTACAGCAATCGCTCCTGCAGCAGCAGCTGCCGTCAGTGCTGCATACTCAACTCCGTTAGGTGGTCGGCCATTCGTCGCTATGTTTTGTCCGCTGCCGTCCTTGGGGAATGGATGAGGTACATGGCTCGTTCCTGGTCCGCTGGAAGCACCAGCAGCACCGCCACCAGCGGAGGCAGTGCCTGTATTCATGGAATGACTTACTGTCGCCGGTGTAGGGTGTCCATAGCGACCCTTCTGGATCCAGCCTTGGTAAGCGTCGTAGCGTGCTCTTGTTCCTGGTGTTGCACCCCAATATGGGTTCAAACTGATGTGTCCAGCTGTGAAAAGAGTCCGTTTGGGTAAATCTACATGTGCCTCATACAGCATCAGGTCGTAAGGAGCTGGCGCACGAAGGCTTATAGGTAACGGAGGAAGCAAGACTGGTGCCTCCGGTAGTTGGTCAGATGGCTGAACAAACCACGACTGTTGTCGCTGTTGCTGACGGTGGTAAGCATTTTTTGCAGTAGGGTTGTCTTTGTTAGTGAGTGACGATGAGGTGACCTGCTTCTGCTGCTGCCTCTGCAGTGACGGCTCTGACTCTCGGAAAGGTGAAGATGAGGTGGCTCGTGCCCCAGGTACTCCTTTTCTGCGTGAAGACGGCCGTGAAATCCCCGAAACCACATGACTAGCTTGGTCATCTGCAAGGTCGCCGACCTCTTGTTCGTCTATGTTACCTTCGATGAAAGGAGATTCTTCTGACAAGTCTTCAAGTCTTGGCAGTTCAGCCTCGACCAGGGTATCGTTTTCATTCAGCTCTTCGACATACTCTGGTAGCTCAGTTGACGCACGGCGGCCAAGATAGGATCCACTATTCCGTTGAGCTAATCGACTCCTTTGGGCTTGGCTAGTAGTTGGAGAAGTACCAGTCAGATCCTCCTCCTCTGTTAATTCCAAAGAAAACGTCGATCCCTGTGAACTCATCCGTCGGACCTGGTTTTTTGCATGTTTCGTGTAAGACGCTCGTCGGGACGAGGTGGAGGGAGATGAGCTCAGGTAGCCTGAACTGGTGTACAAATCTGTCTCGCTATCCGATGCTCGTGCAGCTTTGGGGACCTCTAACGCCTTTTTGTCTTGTAGGTTCTTGAGACCCTTAGTGTTGAGCCTGTGCTGATGAATAGAGCGATTGGAGCGTGAAGACGGTGAGTGTGAAGCTGCTCCTGTCGATGTACCTCCTGACCGTGGAATTGAGCTACGTCGCGATGCCGCAGCTTCTGCCTTATCGTTGGCGCTAACTGTCGTATCCGCCTTGTTTTGGTCGTTTGTCTCCTTGTTCATGGTTTCGCTCTCGGCCACCGCCGCCCATGTCGATGCAAGGATTGCCGTGAGAGATGGACCGCTGAGAGATAAGCGACGCGGTTGATTGGTCCAATGCCCATTCGTGTCTTCCTCGGCACCCCTTCCACCTGCTGCATTGCCGGCCATCGGGGCATTTAGTCCTGCTACCTTAAGCGGTGGCACGGACGAAAAATGTATTGTCTTGAACTGGTTGGTATACCTTTTGTACTCCTTCATTTCCTGTGGAGCCACCTCCGGACGAAGGGAACGCTTGACCATCTGTTCGATGCCTGTAGGTCGCGGCTTGTTCTCTCCGCTGCTCTTGGATTGATACGTACCCGCAGAAGCTCCATTATCGCTCAAAAGCGAGCTAGATGATCCTCCACCAGAAAGGCCGCCTGGCACGCTACGCTCGGCTGAAGCATTGTCGATCTCCTCTCGAGACGTCATTATGGCACCATGAGGCTCTACCTGTGAGGCATTCAGTGTCGTTTCTGTGTGTCCATCTCTCGCTGTGTTGTCGAGTTTAAAATCTGGGTCGTGGATAGCAAACCGGGGTATATTTGTTTGAACGTTTTTGGTCAACTCCCACTCCTCATACTTCGTCCTTGGTCGGGTCCACACGAGTTTGACCTTGTTGCCTTTTACAATGCGACTTCCACCTCTCACAACGACAAATGAAGGATCGCCTAGAATGCGCCCCGGACCTGCTCCATGTTTCAGTGCTTTCTTGCCGCTACCTCCAGGTCCTCCTCCTTGCGTAGAAGAACCTTGAACGAGAGTAGAGCCAGAACTGATGCTTGATGAGCTTGACAAGCTGGATAGGTCCGCCGAATATCGGCTAGACGCGCTGCTCCCTGTCTGAGAGGCTACGAATGAAGTCATGGATCGCCGGTGAATGCTGTCACCACTGCCATAGCCATGACCACGATTTTGATTCGGATGGTTGCCTCCGCCAGTATTTCCTCCGATGAGTCGAGATCCACTAACCCATGGCAAAGACTTGGCGCTGTAGGCAGATCCAGACAGTGAGCCATTGCTACCATTGTTAGATCCTGTAATATTTTTCCCGCCGTTTGCAGAACTTGACGCTAATGAGGCTAACGATGCGTTTTCACCCCGATTGGAAGATGAATCTTTGCTGCGTCCTAGTCCTAGCCAAGAGCCAATTGACATAGACTCTGATTTTGAAGACTTTGATCTAAAGTTTCAATTATTTTCATATATAACCAAACAAAGTGTAGTGAATATGATATACTCATAATAATTCATCCGAGTATGGAGATACCAGAAATTCAAACAAGTGTCAACATGACTTACTTATGCTCCGTCTGCTGAGGGATGTTGTGGTGATAGAGACGCACCTCAAAGGGACTCTGTTCTGAGGCATCCTTGATGTTGGGCGGAATATACCGACTCGTCGAATTCATAGTGTACGCAAACAAACGTTGAAACGAGGTTTGCACATTTGGCCGATAGTATTCGTCCCAGTACTCATCCCACTCCTTCTTGAGAGCACTTTTGACTGTCTTTCCTGCGCGTTTCTTGCCGCCCAAAAAGTCTAAGCGCACTTCTCGTCCACTCTCCAGGGCTAACTCGAGTTCAAGCCTGGCAAACTCGGATGCACTCAGCTTCTTGGCTCCATGTACCGACGATCCACCCTGTTGTGAAGCTGATGAGTCTGAGAGTGAAGATATATCATCACACTCACTATCGCTGTCGCTGTCGCTGTCGTCATCATCACTATCTCGACAAGCGTTCACTCCACGAAGAACTAGTTCCTCGCCTTTGCTTGCATGGACACCAAATGCCTTGATCGAATTTGATCCGATCGACGATTTAGACTTAGAACCATGCAAGAAACCACCACCGAGCTGGAACGAGGAAATAGAAGATGATGAAGAGGACGGTGCTGGCTGTAACGTGGTCGATTGAGCACCAAGAATGTCGGCGTACTGGGAGGTAGACACATTAGCACTGTTGTTGACTGAGCCTTCAGAAACCGATGGAGTCATACTTTTACTATCCGCTTCTGGTGTCGTGGTATCCGCTCCATTAGTTTCTGCTCCTCCATCTTTAGGCTGGCTAGGATTGGAAGGATGAACGCTATTGCTGCTTCCAGATCGGCCACCTGATTGCTGTTGCTGTTGTCTGCTCTCCAAAATGTCACTGACGCTCTTCAAGCTTGCGAACGATGACAACTTAGACTCTGCGATGCTCTTTCTCCTGGTATTCCCGTTTGAGCCTGTTGGTAGCAGATTTTGGTTTGTACTACCTGTAGTAGACATGGCTGGTGTTACAATTGCACCGTCGTCCGAAGTCTTTCCTTCCTTTGCCATAGAAGGCTGATCAGAGTTGGAATTCGATGCTGTTGACGGCTGGTCTTGGGTATAGTCTGGAGGTTCCGTGTGCTCATCGTATCCATCATCGTGGAGCATAAATTCCTGCTCTTCGTCACCATTGTTGTCAACTTCTTCTTGTTCCGCCTGCGCTTTTTCACGACGGTAGATTTTGTGGTCCTCAAACACTCGCTGTTGCTGTTCTTGAAATCGCTGATGTTGTCTCTCTTGAACCTGCAGCTGATAAGCCTCCAGCTGTCGTTGTCGTCTCTCTGCAGCCAACTTCTTAATGAGCTCGTCTTGAGGTAGAAGTGCGTCAGGTGTCCACCATTTGGTATATGTTCTCCTTGGCCTCTGTGTAGGAGGCACATAGGTAGCATTTGGTGAGAGATCAGTTGCACGGGTTGGCCATTGGTTGTGGAGGTGATAATCGGAGGGAAGTTCCCAGATAGCTGGTCGGCCCTTACGAACAACAAAGTTACCAAGGAACAAATTCATCGCAAACTGCTTCTCCGTATCTACAACACAAGTGCGATTATCATGGTGAGAATCTGCAACATCAAAGCATGAACATGAAAATTGAGTTCGAAGAGCACAAAAATGTCTTACCAACAAAACTGTTACTATAGAATCGTCGAATGCTCTCAATCATGTCCCTCGAATGACTCGTCCATTGGTTGATTTTGCGATAGGTTTCCATGGTGTTGACAAGGTGGGAGCCGCCATATTGAAGAGCAATTGTGTCTCCGTGGTCGTGGTACATTTCCGTCAACATGTTAACTACATCGCAGTCAAAGGGTACAAAGGGCTCTGAGATAAGACCAAGCGAATAGAGCTGATATCCCAACGCATGTTTGGCAATCACAAACTGTGCAGCGTTTGTCCTGTCCAAGCAATCTATGCAATTGGTACGGACTACTCCATTCTGGAGACCCGTGCCGAAAATGACATTCCGATCCTCGCGCCTCTTATGGATCATGTTGAGGCGTGTGTTTTGAAACTTGAGGCGAAGTTTTGGTGAAATGTCATCCACAGCATTTGTTCTACCGTTGTTGCCATTAGTGTCTGGATCCCCAGGAGTTCGTGGTATAGAATGGTATAACTGCTGGTGGATCCAATGGTTTTGACGCCGTTGGTTGAAGCCACTGTGAAAGAACCCTGTCTGATTGAATGTCTTCTCAGCTATAATCTCCAAAACGGCAATGACATTCTCGTTGTGGCTCTTAGATGCGCGTGACATATCCCACTTGATATGCTGGATTTTCTTGTCCTCTGGTAAGAAGTGGTTTAGGTATTCAATACACTCTGAAAATTCTTTGAGAAGTAAAGATTCACGAGCAGTCTTCTCCTTGGCTTTGATCAAGTTGAGGGCTATACATGGTGTTCCATATCGCTTGAACATATCGTCAAAATGTAGTGCTGCAGCCGAGAAGTAAGGGTCCACGACACTGAGGGCAATAGGAGGCTTGGGCGTCATGTTTGTACCGTCCTGAGTCCAGTAGAGCGGGATCGAGCCACGATGCTGCACAAAGGATGTGTGATTAGGGTTGACAGCATATGACCCTGATCCATAGAAGGATGTTGTCGACATTTCCGACACAATCTGTTCCGTCTCAACATCGTTAGCAACATAGCCTTGGTCATTGACGCCTCTCTTCAGAAAACGTGCACCAGCAAAATGACGTGAGCGTCTTGCAATAAGAGTGACAAAGACGTTGCGGCCAAGGATGGATATCTCTGGTATGGATGTTAAAGGGAAGATAAAAGATGGAAGGGCGATATGTAGTTAGTGGCACTCTCCTCGTGACATGTTATGCGAAGTTACAGATGCATGCATAACTAGCAGTAACAGGATGAAGAGCAAGTGGATGAATAGCATAATGAAAAGATGAACGTACTGGATTGATCTACAAAGCCGTACATGATAGGTAAAGCCCATTGGCTTTCGATTCCCTTCATGTCCTTGAATCCATTTTCTAGCAGATACTGGTTCCAGACAAACATTTGATTGCGCCCTTCGAATCGCGAGCGAGTCATGTTCCATTGTAGCGTCCGAGTAATGTCGTAACTGTAGCTGAAGTAAAAGTTTTTGGAGAGATCAACCATCTGGAAAATTTGCATGTAGCGGGCCTCGTCCGAGTTCTTGTCCAATTTGGCAGCGGGGGTGGTGGTGGGGTGAATCGAGATGAGCGTTGTTGCATCAATGTGGAAGACATAGTGACCACCAATCAGCGCGACAGGTGATCGCTTAGTCACCAACGAGATGTAGTACCCTTCTGTAAAACGCACGAAGCCAATGATCCCATAGAACTTGATGACTTCCTTGAGACCACCCGTGGCTTTGTTGCCATTACGAATCATGGCCAAAAGGTCGTCAATCTCCGTTTTGGAATACACAGCTCGATCTTCTGTGATGCTCAGCTCGTCTGGTGCGGTTGTTCGGTCTATCTTGAGGACACGGAAGCGAGTCGCCGAAGGTGCATTTGTACCCACAATGTAATATCTCTAAATGGGACAGCGAATAAATCGAATGAGTGAATAAGAGCCCTTCCCCATCATTACGCCATCACTTTCCTTCAACGGTGCGTACAGAGCGAGGGTCGCTTTCTCCCATCCAATCGAGCAGAAAATGCCATACCGTTTTCGTCTCATAGAGAACAAACTTGTTCAGTATTGGCTTGCCAGGCTTGCGGGTTGATGGTGGGGGGAAAGTCATTGGCATAAAAGACGAAGGTCCTGGAACTTCGCCAGGAGTAGAAGTGACTGGGTCGGACGTTTTGCCGCCCGTTGAGGGAGAAGGAAAGAGCACCATAATAGTCGTGGGTGCAGTGTGGTGAGGAGGCTGCTCACCTCTTGTCCGAGTATAAGTTGTCGATGAGAAAAGAAAGGATGAATAATGAGTTGGAAAGGGAATAAAGTAATTTATGCTCGAAAGCATGCGCCAAATGGGGTAATGACCAGTCACCAGGCCATTTGAGTAGGCCACACTTCATTATCAGCGCTCCACCTCTAAATTACTCTCGCGATTATCCTTTACGTCTCGTCGATTGGTTTCAGGAATGAGCTCCCAGGGGCGGCACGGCCGCATGCGACAGCCTTCTCAGAGTCAACAGCATCAGCGAATTTCTTGTAATGTAATCGTGCCTCAATGAAACGTAGCAGAAGCCGCCATTAGTACAGCATCGGAATGCTCACCTTACCATGTGTGGAATTTGAACATTCATGTAGTGGACTTGACGGCCCAGCCATCAATATCATTTACTACAATAGAGCTCGACGACAAACCAAGACGAGGCTCCAAAGAGAGACCAGTTGTCACGCAAGTGCGAGGCAAGGCTCGACGGAAGGCAGTTCAGGGTGTTCAAAGTACACATGGAACTATTGCCCCACACCCGCCGCCATCACAAGTATCGTCAAGAGAACATTTAGTTCAGTCTACTGAATCAAGGCTAAACGCCAATTCCAACCCATGGCCGGAGGATGTGGCGTCTTCACCTCCTAATATCCCAACACACTCACACCGACTAGATGATCAAGTATTGGATCGAGAAGAGACTCCGCCCTTCAGTGAGGGTCCTAGTTTCTCATCACTGTTGGCTAAAGGAACAAGTTTTTTCAAACCTCTCGGGATGATTTCTAACAACTCTCAGGCACCCGTCCAACGGTTCACTCGCAGGGCTTCTCCAGCTATCGAACACGACGAAGACAGTGACAGCGACAGCTTGCCATCAGTGGAAGAGGTTCTCACCCAAATCAGCCGCGTTGAACCGCAAACTCAGAGTGGCTCACAGGAACATGAGCTATATAACGATCAGACATATGCTGAAGACAATCACCAGCGTAGCGAGTCTCCCATCCAACTTTACCAGCGCCATCGCGATGGCCCCACCGAGGTGACTCCTATTACACAGGAGGAAAGATATGGTCGCCTCTCGACACAGTCGCTCTCAGGTAGGGTTCAGGATCGAGATTGTTATTTTTATCAAATAAAAGCACCAATTGGCTTTATTAACACAATAACCTCCTTGATGCTTTTAGCCCGGTCGTGTATCTCAATTTCTGACGATGAAGAGCCTGAACAAGGCGAAGTCTGGGTTGACTCAAGTTCTTTCAAAGGAGCAAAGGAAGCGGGTCCAATTCAGCAACATTCTAATGATGCCACGGTCGCACCAAACAAGCGCCATTCCACACACAAGTCCTTAACTGCTGATGAGACCACCGATCACCAGGAGCAGGCTATAAGGCTACCTTCTACCAACAGTCCTTCACCACCTCCTAGGCCAGAGTCAACTGCAGCAACCAAAACACATGCACCATCTGCTGTGGGCTTGATTCCTCCAGGAGCGTCAACCAGGCAGGGGGAACAGGGCCAGGCTAACTCAGAGGATGAAGTCCTAGAGCAGTCTGTCCAGCCGCCGGAAGGTTTCACTGAGTATCAGCCTAGCAGTGAGGCTCCAGCTGTCGTCGAGCCAATTTTGGACTCTGAGCAAGACAATGCTCCCTTTTCCTCCAATGGACGCACCCTACCAGAGAATAATACAGTGCCATCCGATCGCGCCCACCTATCACGCTCACCGTCACATTCTTCGCTGTCACCTCCACCAGCTTCATCACCTCCGCTCTCGGATTATTCAGAATTACCACAGGCAGGAGATACGGAGAAATCACATAAATCACCAGATACTGAAGGTGAAGATGCGAATGAGGATAATATGGATTATGATCACCTAGCATTTGGCGAGAATGACTCCGATCGCTTGAAGACGACAACTACACAAACTTCTGCAGCGCAATCAGAACAGCTCAACGGTGCTGTGAGTTCTATTCTGACAGAGCGTCCAAGACGTGGAGGACGGAGACGCCATCCAGAGACAGTCAGAACCATCCCATCAAAAGGAACTCTACATGAAGGACAGAAGGAAAATGAAATGCCTGCTCAACCGCGCCGCCGGAAGCGCGGCCGTCCATCTCGTCGCGAAGCTGAGCAGTTAGCCTCTCAACGTCTCGGTGACAGTGCTGGTCAAGGCACTGCCAACCCTGGGCAATCCACTGCTCCGCCTGCCAAACCGCAGAGGATGGACGCCTCGAGTCGAAAAGCTATATCTCATCAACACAAATCGTCCACAACAGTAGATTCGACGTTGCCGAAACGAGGAAGGCCGCGCAAACGACCACGTGCTCCATCTCCACCAAGAGAATCTCGACCTCGAGGACGACCACGAATATCCACAACTGTTGTTGCAGATAGTGACTCATGGGATGAAAGCGCTCAAAGTGATGGAGAGAATGAATCGCCAAATCTTGATGATGGAAACCACAGTTCTGAGGCTCATGATATTAATAAGGAAGAAGTCAACAGCATCAAGATGAGGCTCCGGACAGTATCCTCAAAGTCCCAAACCTCCCACGCGAGTTCGCATGGCCGCCGCACGTCTGCGCGTTTGGCGCACCGACCAAAGTTGGTCATGTTGGAGCATAGCACGGATAGTGAGAACGATGGTAATGTCAGTGATGATATGCTGCACGCGCAAGACACAACGAACATCGCAGTACCTAATACAAGATCAAGGAAGCTGGAGCCACAGAAATCCGGGGAAAAAGTAAAAGAGACGGATACTTCTTCAAAGGAGAAGGGTCGGACAAAAAACGAGAAGTCGTATGAAAACTTGGACCATTTGCAAGATGACCAGAAAGACGTGAGAAGAATCCCCTCCGAGAAACAAAAGGTCCGTGCAGTAATAGCAGTTGTCGAAATCAGCCCACCAAGAAGACTCTCTTCTAGCTCGCACCTTGCCAATGACACGAACATCGAAGAGGCCCAACAACTCTCTGAAAAGCGATATGAAGATATTCCTGTTTCAGAAACGGGGCATGGTCTTGAGCTTGAAGAGAACGGTCCTGAGCTTGAAGGAAACGAGCTTGAAAGGATCAGTCTTGAGCTTGAAGAGAACAGCCCTTTTGATGCTCATTTTGACCAAATCGACAACACACATCCTCCAGACGACCTTTCGCGCCTCCACCGACTCTATCGTCAGTATGGCCATTGGAACCCAAGTACAAATCGGCCCCAGCGTCCCCGCCAGTGGTCGAGGACGTTTGTACTTGGCACTGCGCTGCCTCTACCCGATGAATAAACACCTTTTGTTCGTGCCCCGCGCGTACAGGAATGTTGCTGAGTTTTATGACTTCAAAAACATGGTGGCAAAAATCTTGGTAAACGTGACCACTGGATTTTTTTAATGTCGCATGCGTGAACAGCATGGAGGATTACTCCTTTTCTTCTATGACAAATGGCGAGCAACGGGCGGAGACAGATTGATGAGGATGAAGACATCATTGATGTTGACGACTCGTCATTACAGACGAATCAGGCCAACTATGCTTGGGAGGAAGAGTATAAACGAAGTTGGGATGTCCTTCAAGAAGATGAGCATGGCAGTCTTACTACCATTGTCAACACTCTCCAGCAGGCCGCTAAACGGAAGAGGTAAAAATGTATAAGCCGACTAGGAATGCCGATTATGACGGTTTTGCCGACGAAGGAATCGTTTGCATGTGGTTTCTTGATACTCTATTGTCTATGCCAAAATTGATCCTTATTACAGCTATACCGTGTTCCTGTGGTTGGATTTGGTGGCGTCGTATACCAGTTGATGGGATAGGTGGTAACTCATTTATTGATTCTCTTGCCGCTTTTTCACGTAATATTCGGCCAATAGACTACTTCGTGATACAGATCCTATACAACGTGGAATTATTCGCCATCTTATTGTAATCATTGACTTGTCTAACGCGATGCAAGAAAAGGACCTTCGACCTTCGCGTCTGTCACTTACCATGACCTACCTGGAGTCCTTTATCACAGAGTATTTTGATCAGAATCCAATCTCGCAAATTGGACTAATTGGCACGAAAGATGGACTGGCAGAAAAAATGACAGATCTCAGTGGCAACCCCTCGGATCATATTAAGGCGCTCAAGATGAAGAAATACCAAGAGACGCTTGGTGAACCATCATTACAGAATGCCCTGGAACTTGCGAGGAACTCATTGATGTATGTGGTAACATTGGAAAAAAAAGTATGCTGGTCAAATGTTAATATTAGTAAATGACACGAATTTTCTGCTGTTTGCTACCTTAATATGACATATAGACATGTTCCTGCTCATGGATCGCGAGAGATTTTGGTTATTATGGGATCACTTACAACAACAGATCCTGGAAATATTCATGATACCGTTGCTCAACTCGTCAAGGACAACATTCGTGCTTCTGTCATTGCTCTGGCTGCCGAAGTACAAGTGCTGAAGTATCTTTCGACTCAGACTAAAGGTAACACATTTAATTGTAGAAACATTATTTATGATGAGTGTATTTCAATTTTTCTCATCTTTCATCTTTGAAAAAACTATCTATGGTTATCAAAATTTAGGGACATTCGGAGTAGCAATGCACGAGGCGCACTTTCGGGAGCTGATGTTTGAGATTATCCCTCCAACAGCCATCACAACGACGAGGGCTGCATCCAACCTTGTCCAGATGGGTTTTCCTGCACGCGCAATCGAAAATGCAGCAACGTTGTGTGCGTGTCATAACAAGTTAACATTGGGCGGATACATTTGTCCGCGTTGTGGATCTAAGCTCTGCGATATCCCGACGGAGTGTGATATTTGTAATTTAACACTAGTGTCAAGTCCGCTGCTAGCAAGAAGTTATCATCACTTATTCCCGGTCGAGAACTTTGTGGAGGTGGCATGGAAGGATGCTGGTCATACAACATCATGCTTCAGCTGTTTGTCGCCTTTTGCCTTGGTATCTCGCACCCCAGCAAATATACAGGCAACAACGGACTCTGGGCGGTATCAGTGCAAGTTGTGCAGCCGGATGTTTTGTGCTGACTGTGACTTGTTTATCCATGATGTGCTGCACAATTGCCCTGGCTGTCTCAGTCAACCTCGGAAAGCACCACCATCCAAGCTCAAGTCTTGAAGCCTAGTTCAAACTTTGAAAATATATATGTCTTGTGCTTTATTTTATCGTTCTCTTGCGATTGGTGGTGTTGAGTCTGAAAGCTTTTGTATTTCGTTTTTTTTTTTGATTTTTTAAAGCATATGAGCCAGTTGGTAAGGTTTTCTATGATATAGAGCATAACCATGATCACCAGCTACCGGCAGTGTTCTCAATAAATGGACCTTCTATTGCAAGTGATGTAGGATCTTTTGAGTAGATGCTCTCAAAGGATGACAATAAATTCCCTTGCGTGAGTACAAGGGAAAAAATTCAAATCTTTGGTGGCGCGGGTGTATTTGAGACATAAAGTGTGAGCCTCAATCTGGTTGTGGGAGCTTGGTTTTTTTTAGTTGAGTATATCCAATTTTGATCAGTGGACTGGATAGTTGGATTAACAGTCCCAACACAACCTCTCACAGTTCTGAGAGGATGCATTGTATTGGAGACACATGGCAGGAGAAAAAACAAACAAAAACTTCTCCCACGCGCAAATGGTTGCTCAAAGTCTGAAAGAGGTTAAGAAAGGGGTGTAAATGTCAACCTCCACCGTCGCCACCGCCACCATCGTCATCACCACCACGTTAATAATAATCATCGTGGTTAGGAGGTTACTATCACGACGCTGCAACCATTCTCGAATATTTGATCGAGGAAAATCTGGGGTAGAGAAAAACTGATGGCATCATTGGGACTTCGCGCATCACTCAAAACCCCAGCATGCCCGTACCCCCTTTATATCCCGAGAATGGTGAGAATGAATGCTTGATTGTAAATAAGTTTGACATATAGAGTGGGAGAAGGAGAGAGAAAGAAGGCAACTTGAACCAAGCATCAAATTTGAAAATCGATTTCGGGGTTGTCGAACATTCTCTCACCTTGGCCAAGGAGGAAAATGAGATCTTCTCACTCTTTCTTTCTCTGCCTTTTTTTTCAAACATTGTCAGCACCACATGCGATGACTAAACATTGGATAAAGAGGGACACGCATGCTTCGATAAAGACCATCGCCTGTCCCCTATTCCCTGTTTTGATTTTGTTCTAATCCCACTTGAAACTTGGAAAATATAAGCGATCAAGCAATAGTGAAGGGGTGGGGTATTGTAGGGTTGGATTGAGTGGACGGGGGGACAAGAGTGTGTGCACTCCCAGAGTCGTTTCTGTCCTCCCGTCCAAGAAGAAAACCCCGAGTAGAACAAGGTGCGCCCAGTCGCTTGTGTGTTCTTTCCGAGTAAGAGCAGAACATCCGAAAAAAATAGAGTCTCTGTCAATCACTTCAAAGTTCTGTCGATGCGTTTACTGCACCCATCAGTGCTCCCTCCCTCGCCCTTTCCTCTTCTTCTCCAACCTCTATCCCCTCCCTTGTCTTTTCGGCGTCCATCACTCATCCATTCTCTCATTACCTTCAATCATTCTCCTCCTCGTCACAGCCTTTTGCGCGCACTGATTCTCCCCTCTCATCACTAAACTACATTCGACGCGCGCCACTTCAAAACTCTTCACCCTCTCTCTTCTTCTACCTCCCCCTTCTCAACCTCGTGTGTTGGTGTACATACAGACCTTCTAACTTGGGAATTATCGTTTATCTGTGTCGCCATTAGGTAAAGAGAAAATGAAAAGGGAGGGGATAAAAGCTCTCGTGTTGTTTTTTATTGCTTGTGGAGGGAAGGGAAGGAAGGGAGGGGGTGGTGTGGTGGGTTCGATGAGCTTATCCGACACTGCTGTGTGTGTCCATGTGTTGCAATGAACACATTGCGATCTCGCATGGAGCAGTAGAAGTAGCAGACGCGTATGTACCTTGACTTACGGCCACTACGTGCCGGTTCCCAACGTGGCGTTCAACATGACAACGCGCTTTTCATGCCAACTGAGTTTTCTTTCCAGGACCCTGTGGTCGCGTTGGAGTCATCGAAGTCGAGATGCTCAAACATATCACGACATATCTATCGATCCTTCCTTCGTCCACTCCCTTTCCTTCCCTTTTTCTTCCATAATGGTCGCTCGTTCTAAACGCTTAAACTCACACGATTGCTTGCCCTCTACTCTCTAGCTTGTATAGCTCATTCTCTGCACCTTTGCTGGTCTCCTGCGACGCCTCCTTGTCTTTTTTAGGAGACTTATCTGCGTCTGTTATACATTTACAGCCAGTCCTTTTTCCGCACCGACCTCAACGTCCCCTGTGTCTTATATCCATCGTTGTGATTGCTCCTCCTTCCCGTCTTTCACTCGACAGCCAGTGACACGGCTCGTGTTGGATCTCCCTCCCTTCTTTTACATCTTTCTCCCCTCGGCATTGCCCCTACCATATCTGCTAGCAGCAACTGTAACAACGCTATTAACAACTTCATCAGCGGCAACAGTGCGAACAGTGCGAACAGTGCCAGCGACAGTAGTAGAAGCATTCGCGGTCAAGTCTCGCGTTACCATTTTTAAACGCCATCGTTGCACTGACGTTTATCTGTCTCATCGTCTCATTGTCCCCGGCCACAGTCCTAAAGAGCCAACACAACAAAAAAGAGCCACCACAACACCCTTTTCCTTTACTCCAATCTGCTGCGACTCCATCAACAAAACATGAATACCGCGGATACAACCACCAAGGCCAAGGACGACCCAACCTCTGTTACTTCGCCATCGTCGCCTTTACCCTCTTCTTGCACGCCATCTATCCCATCCCACAAGCCATCTCTTCCCCCTGGAGGAGGAGGGTTAACAAGCTCACACTCAACGGGCAGCACAAAGCACACTTCGGCTTCAGGGACACAGCGCTCGTTATCATCAGCATCACACAGTGGTGCTGGGAACCAGACACAACGTCACTCGTCGGCATCATCAAGGTCGCGACCTCGTACAAATGTCCATAGTCAACAGCCACACCACACACCCCATCCCCATCCACAACAGCAACAACATCATGCGGCCGCTGCTCCACCCCAAGTCGGCCTAGTAGCAAACCCACCCACAATACCACCAGCAGTTGGAGCTGGTGTTGGCCCCGTCCACCCACCACTGCACCACCTCGTTCCTCAACCACCGCTGATGATACCATATTACCATCCATCCATGTACTACGGTACACCCGCCGATGTCGTGGGAATGCAGTACCCACCACTCGGTCATCTCCAGGGTCCTCCTCCCGACCACTCCCAGACACTCCATCAAAACCGCCACCCATATCCGAACACTAACACTCATCCTCCCGTCCACCACTATCCAGTGGGACAACCACCTCATACTCGTCAACCCTATCCGCCAATGCATGCCCCAACAAGCGTGCCACTTCCCGCTCTTAATCCCAATCACTCTCTCCATGAGCCTCCTGGATTAGCATCCAATATCCACATTGCTCCAGCCGAAAGAATCTCATCACAAGGGTCATCTCCTCGCCAAGACGGCGTCATAACGTCTCCAGGTGCACCTGGCAGTGTTGATGATGCCACCACTATAGCCTCCACACCACCGTCGGACATGCCATGTTCCATGCCCGGAGGTAAGGACCAAAACATACCAATCTCAAGTTCGTCGTCATCGACAACTCCTGCAACGTCACACAAGACCTTGGAAAGTCAGTCTGAGGAGCCTCAACAACGCGGTGACGACCAGTCCCCTGTATCTCCCTCCCAAGGCGCAGGCAAAGAGAGCGATGCATGGGAGCGTGAACCCGATAGGAGCGAAAATGGCATGGGTATGAAGGAGGACCAGCATGATCACGAGGAACAGCCATCGAATCCAATCGCGGGGAAGATGCCCCACTCGACCATGCCTGCAATGGGAGTAGGAGGTGTAAGCAGCGTACCTCCTGTGCCAACGTATGGCTACCCTATACCTTTTTATGGATCTGCCATGCCACCAATGTATAGTGTGGCCGGACCAAGGGGTCAGATGGGGTATCCTGTACCAACTGGACAGGCACCCCCGATGATGCCTGGCCGACCACTCAACGCTCCACCTCCACCCCCACCACATTTACCACCACACAACTACAAACACGCGTATATGGGCGGTGGTGGTGGGGCGCATCATGCAGAGTATGGAGGACATTACATGCCACCAGAACAATGGCACACCTTTCCTTCCCAGCAGTCGCTACAGAAGAAGCCCAAGGAGTTGGACAAAGCAATGTGGGTTGGCAACGTTTCAAGTGATACAACTGTTGCTGATTTGCAGGCGATATTTGAAGCGCCTCCTACAGAAGAAGAGGGCGACATCCAGGTGGATATCCCAGAGGTAAGGGAGGTTTCTTCTATTCAAGCATTGCCACACTCAGCCATATATACTCATATCTCGTGTATGTTTATGATAGGCATTTGCAAAATGTCTTTGAAAATCGATTCTAATCATATTACGCCTTGTTCTCAAACTTCACCTCACTGGGCTTCTAATAATGACCATAGAGCATTTTCATTCTCTCGAAATCCAACTGTGCATTTGTTAACTACGCCACCCATGAAGCGGTTCACCGAGCAGTCAAGCGATTCCATGACAGAGAGTTCAAAAATACTAGACTTGTATGTCGTCCAAGGAAAGATCCTGGAAGCAGCGATTCGTACGGATCTAGGCACGCTACCGCAACACGACACCCGCCTCCGTCGCAACATCCGACATCACGGTCTGCCTCTTCTGTGGGAGACGGAACCCCAGCTACTCCAGCCGGTGATGATCACGAAGTTCAGCCCCATTTAATGTTGCCAGCCTCGCAGCTTAAGTCGACCCCTCATGACATTGATGATAAGGAGCCTCCGGACCAAGGCACACCAAGTACAGACGCGACTAGCATGAACATGGACTCACTTCGGCGGGAACTCAGTCCATCGCCTTCGGTATCAAGCGGTGGAGGGAGCGGTGGACCAGTAGGAGGTGGCGGTGGCACTGCCACACCAAGAGAACGGGAGAGCCGACCACGTCAGTCTCGTCCAGGAAAAGCGCTGAAGCATCTTAACAACCTTAAGAGTCGCTCCAGATCCTCTTCGTCCTCGACACATCATGTGGAAAACAGATATTACATTCTCAAGGGACTCAATGAAGAAGATCTCAAGCTTAGTGTGCAGTACGGTGTTTGGGCGACTCAAGATCATTTAGTCCCTATTTTGAATCAGGCTTTTGCAGTAAGTAACGTTGGATTATCTCCCATACAGTTCACTACAAATTTCGGAGTGGGTTATGAGCTAGGAATGCGCGTCCATGATACGAAGATAATCACTAATGATGGGCTGTTCATGTACTCACCCATCTCCCCTAGAACTCGAACAACGTCTATTTGATATTCAGCGCTAATAAGAGCGGCGAGTTTTTCGGCTATGCTCGGTAATTTTCGTTGCTTTTGATGCGGCGAATAATGCTAGGACGATTGTGATTAGAGACTCATTCATCTTCATCCTATTACACATTCCTTGCCTATATCACATGCAGCATGATGGATTCCATTTCACAGGATAAGCATGATCATATTGTCAAGACTCGGGCAGAGGCAAATTGGATGCCAAGCGTTGCCATTCCTATTTCCCCTGAGCTAAAAGCAGAGGTAGCACGGTACATTGAGGAGGCTGAAGCTGAAGGACGCTCGATAACATATGAAGAAGCGGAAGCAGTAGCTGTGGGATCAACGCCAACTAAGACTTGGGGAATTTTGTTCCCAATTCAATGGCTTTTTGTGTATGTGTCGTATTGCCATGAAAAAAAATTGGACTATTTTACCTGAAGGGTTGTTTCTTCATTCTGACGATGTAGTGACTCAATCTTTTTTATCTAGTCACAAGGTACCATTCACTGCCACCAGTCACTTGCGCAATCCGTACTACGATAACCGTGAGGTGAAACTGTCCAAGGACGGAACAGAGGTTGAACCCACCGTAGGTGAACAGCTTTTGGCTGAGTTTAGAAAACACCGTGAACTAAAGAAAGCTGGGAGCAGCGTTAGCGGCACATCAACCCCTGTAGGATCCGAGTCTGGCACTGGAGACAGTCGTCGTTCTAGTGTCGCTGGAGCTGAAGATAAGAGAGAATCAGCTTCGGCAAGTCCGAAACCATATGGTATTCGTGGATCTACTAGTTCACAAAGTAACAAGTCAGAGTCAACATTGAGTATTGGAGGCGTCCAAGCATCAGAGACACACCAATCCGGTACCCTGGCTGCAAAATCCTCTACGACACCAACTGCTCAACTGGGCCAACAGCAACAGGGCACGCTACCGGGATCGGCGACCTCTCCGGCTCCACCAAGTCAGCCGACAACTAGCACCCAGTCGTCCAGTCGGAAGCAAGGATCTAGCCATGCGCGGAGTCATCACACCAACCCAATGCATTCTGGACAGAGAACAGGACCTGGCAGCGGCGGATATAGACCCCAAGGCCAGCTGCAGTATGGACCTGGACCTTATGGTGGCCCTCATCAAGGGTACGGACCATACGGAGGTCCGTGGCCAGGCAAACCTGGCCCACGTGGTAGCCATGAATATCATTCATCGAACACTACCGGTCATTTGATGCCACATAATGCAACAATGCAAGATCAACATCCGCCCTCCAATATGCATGCTCCACCTTCGCAGCAGCAATATCAATACTACAATCCTCGCCGAAATCAAAGCTCTACGCGTTATTACCAACAGCACCCAGGAAGCAGCGGTCTATATGGCCCCTCAGATGGAAACTACCCAGCGCACTATATTCCACACCCACCACCTGGAGGATCAAGCTACGACTATGCCGCACCTTCTGGAGGACAGTACTACAACCAGCCGTACTCACGGCGTCGGAATCAAGGGGCAGCAGGCAGCTATCGCCACACAACTGATGCGCACGCCTCAGGGCCACACAGCAGTGGCTACAAGCACGCAGGTGGTCCACCTGCACCAAGTATTACAGGTGAGTAGGCCGGAAAACATTAAATATCATGAATGAATAAACAGATGTCATCAAACTTAGCACACAAAACTCTCTTTCCACCTACCATTTGCATATCTAGGTTCACAAGATACTACAGGGCAAGCCTACCCCCCAGGGCCTGGATCACCTCCTCAAGGAGGATACCGCATTATGCAACCAATGATGAATGCCTATCCAGGAATGCCCCCGATGATGGGATACCAATTTCACCACGGTCAACCACTCATTCCAGTCCCTGTCCCATGGCAACCTACCCAGGCTGCTCCAGCTCCAGTATCCGCAGGAGAAGCAGCAATAGAAGCCGCCACATCTAGCTCTGATACCAAGGCAGGTGTAGATAACACCATCAATAACAGGAACCAAAGTCCAGCCTCTATCAATCCAGTGTCTAGTAGTACACATCCAACTGCGGGCATGGCCATGATGATGGGCATACAAGGCTATCCAGCAGCTGCCTACGCGCCATTCCCTGCGATGCCTCCCATGGCACAGGGAATGCCTCCATCAGGCGATGTGATGATGGAAGGCATGATGCCATCTGGCATTGGATACGACGGTATACAGTATATGTACATTCCTGCAGAAATGGCTGACGCCTACCACCAGGTATTTATAAAGTCCTTCAACGACGTGCGACTTTGAATGATTACCAACAAATGCATAGGATACTAAGTGAAGTGTTTGTCTTTGGTTACAATAGCCCATGTACTACTATGGCCATATGCCGATGCCTCCCGGGGCTGAAGGGTCCGCAGTCGCGCCATCAGCGGCCGCCGCTGAAGGCATGACTATGTCGGAGCCAGCTGAAGGCCACATTGCAACAAGGAAAAAGGAGGACGAGAGCAACATGGAACAAAAGGAACACGGTTCTACAACAGGAACGGAGATGGTGAGCCAGACTAGTGGCGACGGAGACAATAGCGATAGCGAAGACTGTGTGAGCTCCCGGGCCTCTGAGCAGGAGGATTCTTTAACCTGTGCAACAATGGCAAAACTGACAGAAGCAAACGTGGAGAGTGCAGAATCACTGGTAGATACAAAGGAAATAAGCAGCAGTAGCAACGGCAGCAATGGTAGCAACGGAAGTATCACCAATACAAGCTTGAACCCAGTTGACTCAGCTCCTACACCTGCTCTTGCTCCCGCGAGTAACACAGCTGTCAAGAAGAGTCGCAAGGCAAAAAAGCCGACGAAAGGTGCTCCAATTGCTATATCTACCGAAACACGCCACGAATAAGGAATTTCTCTATTTCTGCTTCGCCTATTCTTTTTTTTTGTTCTTAATTTTGCCACACTTTTGTATTCTGTTCTCCCTTTTCACCCTATCTGGTCAATGTATCATAGCCTCCTGTATAATTACAATCACTTGGGCAACTGTTTTGAGCCGATGTGTTTATCAGTAGCTCTATGAAGAAAAAACGAGTACAAAAGAACAAGTGAGAAATTAATCGATTCAATGATGCCAATGTTTGTAGTCCGTACTTTGTGCAACACATTCTATAGCCATCGATTTGTAGTCGGGGATCATTGGCACGTCTATGAACTTTTCTATCTGATGGATCCTGAATGGAGGAGCGGAATATGTGGGCTTCGATGGGACTTCTTCAAATCATTCAATTTGATGTAAACAGCCATTAGAATACCTGAAAGCTGGTGAGCCCAGTATGGTATAGGGTCCTATATATCAATTTTTTTCTTGGAGGGTACTTTATTTTCTTCGTACGGGGTGCAGCGATGTCCAATACCATTCCCGGACACTTTTGAGCGAAACGACTAATGAACTAGCATTTCGCCACCCTTTTGGTTGTCGCAATACCTTCATCCTAATATCCACTAGCAGTTCCCATCGCGTTACTACATCTGCCCAAACTATAGAGAACACAGCATGCACTGGGGAATGCTTATTCGTCGAACACAAACTAGGATATGTCAGGGAGAGTAACCTGGAATAATGGGGAACGGTGGTCCGTCGGTTGATAGAGGTACTGGCGAGCGAAGTTGCGGATGGAGAAGAACACTTGAGAAAAAGATATCGTAGTAGTTATGATTTACTCTCTCCACTATTATCACGACCCACCGATTAATGGCGAAGCAAAAGTCCGTTACGTCGATCAAACGTTTTAGAACTCCATGGCACCAAGTCTTTTGCATTGTTTTGAAACGACACTTTCATTAAAGCTTGTCGATTGCCAGACGTACGTTGCTGGCGTACATGCCCCTCGAAGTCATAAAAGTTGCTTAGCTGTCACCTAAAGTTCTTCTTCTGATGGAAGAAGAAGCCCTTCCGTTCGATATTAGTGACAGCCATCGCATTACATGGTTGTTATTGTTGAGATGATCCGGTTTGTATTTCTCTGTGTGGCTCCTAATGTTAGAGAGAGAGTGTGTGTGTGTGTGTTTTAGCTCCTTCTTTGTGCTTGGTAGAAAATAAAACTAATGCTATTCGAGGCGATGTCACAAAGGAGACAGGGATCATACGTGGGAACCAGAGCTGGAAATAGCTGATGTTATATGCATCTTCGGGTATGTACAAAGACTTGGCGTGAGTGGGATTGGTAGCTGTGCGTAATGTACGCAAATTGGGACCGCACACCATAGACCTATTCGCCTCTGTGCACAACAACAAGTTTTGTGCTTTGGCGAAAAGATCTTCGCTGTGTGGTAGTTGCGGCGAAGACACATTTGTCGAGTAACAACACCAATATGATCTGTCATTCGCCAACAGCAATGACAACTTCACTCCGCCAAACCTATTAGCATAAGCAATTATCATCACGTTGCACGATATAATGCTGACTCTTGATCATCATGCATAGGATTGTCAGAAAGCGATGGATACTGTCGGCAACTATTTGTTGCCTGTGGAGCTGTTGCATTAGTGACGATGCGATGTGAGTGACGATACTGAGCGCCCCTTCCTCCATACAGAGACAGAGGAGGTTCCGTATGCGTCCACTGAGAGGTCATGCCTGGTTTCTAGGAGAGGCTGTTCCATAGGCCTAGGTACTCATTCCAAAGAGGCTCACATAATGCTTCCTCTGTTAGGGAGATGATTGAGTCCCATAAAGTTGCCGATCTCAAAGTGTGAAATTTGGCTGTCATGAGGTACTGGGTGCTGAGAAGAGTTGAAACAGCCGCTGCTACCCAGTGGTATTGTCGCTTGGATCCTGTATTGACATAGACGTCATTTCCGGTTCGAAACTTGGACGTTGTAGCTAAGGGGGGTGGCATGAGGCTTGGTTTGGATGGCGAGGCTCTACATACATACAAGTACTGATATTCCTCTTGAAATTCTCCTTCGTATTTAATTATTTGGCTACTTTTTGCTTCTTGTAGGCTATTAACGAGTCTAGGAAAATTGTGATCCTGATCCCTTGTCTTCCCTATCCAGCGGACGAGTGAGCAAATGTCTTGGTAAAGAATAGGGTGAGGTGCCAATAATAGACTAAAACGGTTGTATTTGAAATTGGTATAGCCAATCCTTCCACTGGATTTTGAGATAATTCCTGGATGCTGGGGTCACTGGGATGTTGTAGATAATACACCTACCATGTCCCATCTTTGGAAGGTGTGGCAGGCCGGCATTTTTTTTCGTTGATCATAGCACATGATGGAGCATCTCCGTTTTGAGAGGGCCAGTTTGGTGAAGTTTTTTTTTTTTTTTTTTTTTTTTAGCTGCCTGGGGGTCAAGTTCGTCTCGCTGATCGCCCGTTTTGTTGGGAACGGTGAAAGCTCGATTTGTATAGGTTGCACCAGTCGCGCATCGGATCACGCCCTTGCGAGGTAGATGTACTACCTTTTCCCTTGTGAGCGCTATCTCTTTTATCCAAGGACAAGGAGGGCGTGGGAGAGGGCGTTGTGTCAAGACGGGTGGAAACCCCTCCTGGAGATTTCTTGGTTTGTCGGAGTCTGTATTGATCGCCCGCCGTTTGTTCAGGAAGATGTGCCATTCGCCCATTCTCATCTGCTATATCAATGTTTGTTGTTGTTGCTGTTGTTGCTGTTGTTGGTGGCTGATCTCGGCATTTATGTTGCCCAGCGCTGTTCCATCTTCCAGTGTTTCGGTCCCGACGAAGAGAATAATCATCAGCATTGAGCCGAGAGCGATGGCTGCTACTGTTGCCTTTGCGACTATCTGGTTTGTCGTTGGGACTATCTGGTTTGTCGTTGGGACTATCAGCAAATCTGACTGACTTGCTGTTGGAGGATTCGGGGACGGTTTGGGCGCTCTTGGCATCCTGTTGGAGCTCTTTGGGGTTCACCAGATTATGTCTGCCTTGCTTGCGGGTAACCCTGTAAAGAGTATATCTCGTCTTTGCGCATGTCGTTGATCGTGTAAGCTAACGATGCCAATTGCCTGCGTATAAACATGGCAAAGTCGCCGCATGTCTGATGAAGAAGCGTGGGGTCGAACTCTCCATCCTTCTCAAGGAGCCAAAGCTTGTGGAGGAAATGGTCGATTGGCCTTGTGATATTGGCGAGACGTTGTTGTATTGAGCGCAGCAGCAAGTCATGAGAGAGTTGTTCCAGACTGAGCTGTTTGAGAACAGCTGCGGGGACCGTTGGAGGTTCATAATCCATCATTGCATTCTTTGGGTAATGGTTGAGGTATTCATGAATGTCGTCATTGTCAGAGATATCCTTGTAGAATGACAAAGTGTCCGTTGGAAACATTGGAGGATATCGCTTGGCCTCTTCTCTTGACGGCGTGAATATTAAGTCCGGAGAGTGATAGGTAATTTGAGGATCCTTAGTTTTGAGACTGTCGAGTATGCGGGCCATTTGGTCGAATTGCCTCTTCAAAGACTTGAGTTCACTGTTTCTGTCAGACATTGGTGTGTTTAGGGTTGTGTGGTCAAATGAGCTGTGGTGAGTAATCTGACAACTAAAAGGATGAAAAAGATGAAAAAAGCGATATTCAGGACAAAGGGATTTTGTAAATATTCTCGTATTGTTATTGGGCCAATTAAAAAGGTTTCAAAGTTGTAGAACTGACTTGACAGAACAGAGTTTTCTCTACATGTTTTGTTACTCGATTATCTTATCATTCGCTGTTTCCCGGAAATCCTCGATGGTTCGTAGCCATGTTGGTCGATGAGTCTGGAGCCATTTCTCTACGTCCGGCGAACAAGGATAGTAATAATCGCACATGCCTATCAGTCTCCGTAGCTTGGGAAGATGTTCAACCATCCACTCTAGCTCCGGAACTCCAACACGATGGTCCATGTGATGAATATCCAGCACCTGAAGCTCTTTTAACCCCGCGAGCTCGTCCAGTCCACTCTCCAAAGTCATCTCGAGGCAGTCGACTTGGATACCAAATCCATTGGTATTCGTGGTTGTAGCCATGCCTCCGAGGACGAGTTTTCGCAATCGCTTCTGTTGTCCCAGACGTCGAAGAACCTGTCGTTGGATGTCGCGGGAGAATCGAACAGTCTCTTCAGAGACTTCGCCAATAGCTCGTGGCACCACAATCTTGAAGTCGATGTGCTCCAAGGAAGAGGACGCCCACTGCGATGATAGGATATCTGTAGCGGTGATCGAGTTGTTATCGAGAAGCCAGTGGGCTACGACACATTTCAAGCTTTTAGCTCTATTCAAGACCATCTGCAAATCAGAGCCTGTTATCACATAAGGGTTCCATGACCTCAGGAATTCAATGGTCTCCAGATGCTCACAGTTCTCGACAATCGCTGCCATTGTTAGTGGACTAGCTTCATGTGACGATAAACTAATATGTGTCCATTGCTTGCTGAGAGAGACGATCTCAGCCCTTCTCTCGTCACTGCAGGGATAGGTCGGAGGTAGCACCTTCCAAACAAATCCGATCTTCTTGAGAGCCTCGGTGATAAACTTGTGAAATGCCTCTATTCCACCAAAATCCACCTTTTGCAGCTTCTGGCTGCAACTCTCCAAGAACGGCACTATACACTTAGGGCCGAATCTACGGTTGTGGCGATCGCAAATAAAGGTAAATGACTGAAGCTCGTTATGGCGCTTCACTGGAGCTTTGGACTTGACAGTTCGGGTTTTCGATTTGCCATAGGCGACTCGTTTTAGATGCACATGGCGTATACCCTCGGGGAGATTCTCGAGAAGAGCCTTGATATCGCCCTTCCAATCATGAAGGATGAAAGTCTCCAAGTTGGGTACGTGGTTCATCACGATATCTAACAAGGGTTTCTCGCCAATTCGGCGACGTATTTCTAGATGCTTGAGACCGTGGTTCTGCCGAATAAATGCCAAGATCCGTTGGTCCAGCTCTTCTCGCGGAATACTTATGCATTCATGTACATACAAAGTGGGAATATTTGTGAAAAGTCTGGACACGTCAGCATAACCTTCAGGCCCCGGATCCGCATATGCATGTGCTGGAGGAAGCAGTCTCTCAAACAGCTCATCAATAACGAGGTGGAGTTCGCAAACAAATGGCGCGTTCCTGACCAGAGCCTCCCAAGCCTCATCTCTCAAAATGCATTCGGCTTGAAAATCGTTGTAAATAGCAAGTGTGCGCCATAGGAGAGGAGTCATGAGGGTATTCCATGATCGCGAAACCAGGGCACATTGAGCAATATCGTAATAATCAAGGTGTCGCACGATGTTGTCGATGAGCTCAGGTGGAAGTGTTACGGGAGTCCTTGGGAGCATGGAAAAAAATGTAAGGCGTCAAGTATTGTATGGGACGGAAGGTTGTGTCACCTTTTTATAAACAAAATATTCTTCATGCTTGGGTAACTGCGGTAACGCGCCGCCAAAATAAAGGTAAAAACACAACAGCCCGATATTGAGGCAGGTATGATGGCCAAAGTTTTAACATGCATAGACGAAGCATGGAATGAGGTCATTGAAGTGCGCCGTAGCAAGGTCCCGCCATACATCTTCTTCTCCCATTACGTATATCGCCACGCTGACAATCCCATAAACATACCACGTTCTCCCTGCTCCAAAGTATCCATCGGCAGCCATTAAACTAGCACTGAGGCGAACTATAGATCAAGGGTATGATTGGTATATCAATGCCTCACCTTTTAATAGGAAAATGGATAATGTGGTCCTGTGGAATGTTCCGTGCAGATTTTTATTCATCCAACACCGTTGTCATAATTCAAAGTGTTCCAGCTACGCGGTTTTATTATTTGAGCTTGATGCGTGTGCAGGTTACTCCATGTTATGCAATATGTATCCTGTCCACGACAAGCCACTACGCCGGGTCGCGCATGAATTTGAATTCTCACTAATCCCTTATGGACATCTTTCTTTCATTCTTGTGTACATTGAAGCCAAATGGTCAATCTTCACATTGCTGTCATTAGTAAGTGACATGACTTTCCCTTTTACTAGCTTTGTTGTTTTAACGTCCACTGCTGTGTTGCTAATTTTAATAACAACGTTTCCCACGGGTTGACACTGCACGTACGCCCCCTCTTTGTAGGCGGTCCTCAATATGATCGATTATACGAGCGTCTCGCTATTTTCGAGCAGCAGACCGGACACAAAGTTACAATCGTGTTTCGTGGAAGTCATCCAGAGTTAAACGAGTACCTTGCCAAGACATTTCCCGCGGCGGCAAACAACCACGCAAAGGATGAAGCCAGTGTTAGCTCTGGCGACTCCCCTTGTTTAGACCTGATCTCGACCCACATCAAATATGCACCATCCCAAGCGCACTTCCTCCTACCACTAGACGAAGCCACCGAGGTCTCACCATGTGAGCAGGCAGAGTTTATCGAAGCTGCCCTGCAGGCATGTCGCGTCCACGGGAAGCTCATGCAATTGCCTCGGATGATTGACAGTCGCGTCCTTTTTTACCGCCGTGACCTCTTTGAGCGCGCTGGCGTCTTGAAGCCGAGCGACGGTGATCACGATAATGGTGAGGAAGACGATGAAGTGATGGCCCAGTTTACCTGGCAAGATCTTGTCGAGATTGGACGGCAAATCCAAGAGGCCAAGATCCCAGTATCTGAGGCAATGTCCCCGTGGATCGCTTCTCAGAGCAATCGTCCTCAGTTAGGGATTGACAATAGTAGTGGTGATGGAGATGAGGGCAAAGGCAAAGAGTCTTTTGTCCACGGATACGTTTTTCCAGGCAAGCAATCGGGCTTGTTTGGGACATTCTATGAACTAGCGATGATGACAATGAAGGATCCTAGTGCATTGTTTGATGCACAGACTGGCCAACCTGTCATGGACGTCGAGGTGGTGGCCAAAGTCCTCGAATACCTACGTGACCTTGTGCAGTCTGGGGTCGTACCAGACAATATCGAAGAATATTATTTTGATGAGGTCTCTCGAGCCTTCCAGGAAGGCAAGGTGGTGATTGTGGCAGACTGGCCATCATTCTTTGGCGATCTCAAGAAGCAGCTCCTGGAGTGGTGGACACAAGAACATCAATACATGCGTGAGCATGAGTGTTTACCACCATCAGAACAACAACATGATCATGTTGACAACAAGAACAAACAAGGAGACATAAATCTCGATGGAAACAATGGTGGTGGTGATGGTGATCGCAGTGGTTCGAAAAGATCAAGAGTCCGAGCGCCGTCGTCGTCGTCAAAGTCTACTCAACAGCCCATGGTCAAAGTCGGAGTGATGCGTTACTGCCGTGGTTGGAACGGTACGCGGTCCGCATATTCGGGGATGCACTCGTTCGCTCTTCCTCGGAGCTGTCGCCATCGCCCCGAGGCCATTCAGCTCCTCAAGTTTCTAGTCGCCGACGACCAACAATGGCTTGAAGCCTCCGAGTCTGGTAGTTTTCCGACCAAGAAGCACGTGCTCGAACGCTTGAAACGCGAGACGCGAATCCGTGCGGAAAAGGCCTATCAAACCCTAGTAGAAATGAAAGGGGAGGTTCTAGATGATGGTGTGGAGATTGTGAAGAAGAGGAAAATGACAGAGAAAGAGGAGGATACCATGGTAAACACCCAATCCGAGGAGACAGAAGCAAGAGACAAGGAGGGGTCATTCCAGGGCCATCGCGATAGAACACAAGACCACAAGTCTGATGCAGCAGAAGCAGCAACAGCAGCAAAAGCAGCAGCAGCTCTGACACGCCTTGAAGTGCGTCGTTTGGAATGCCTGACGGCAACCATAGAATCTGACATGGCAATGTTCCCTCACCTGGGATGCTATGCTGAACTGGAGGACGAGCTATATCCAGTAATCCAGGATGCCATGATGGGCCGACAGGACTGCCGCGAGGCAGCCAAGGCCATTCAAGTCAGAGCGCAAGAGATCGCCGTAAGATCGGAGGAGTGATACCATGCTGTCTAACTAATGCATACACTTTAGAATATACATGTATATATATGTGTGTGTTCGAGATGAATAGGGAAAAAAAGGAGAGAGACGAAGAGGAAGAGGAAGCAAGGAGGAAGAGGGGAGCATGGAAGGAGGGTTTGTAGGGTGGGAAGACAGGGGAAACTATCTCTTTACCATAATAAGATCCGGCGAAGGGAGGGGTTGAAGGGTGGAAGAGAAAGTGCGGCTGACAGGATCAGCAAGTACGTTATCAGCGTATGACCATACCCAAGAATACAATTTTAGTTTTTTTTTGTGTATCCTTCTATATCCAGCACAAATATCACAAGGCGTCAATGGTGTGTGAGGCATGGAAAACAGGATGAGAAGGGATGTGTGTGCGCTTATTATCTTTTCATGTATACATTACAACTACAAGTTTTACTCTGAACAAGTGATTAAGAGTGAAATTCGATAAGAGATTAGAAACAAGCTGAAGACATGGTGATGGGACTTGTGCGGTGCACTGTGGACTGATGCACTGACACAGATAGAGAGGTTGAAGACCTGTAATTTGAATTTTGCGCACCGCTGCATGTGTGCATGGGAGAGGAGGGGGGCTAGAGGGAGTTTATTGTCCTTCGTATGAAGTACTACTATATCCATTTGGCGCTGGAAAATTTTAATGTATGCCCCTCCACCACCGCAACACACAGCATCAACACCACCAGAAAAAAAAAATCTATTTTCAGCTGTGATATTTTTGCCTTGCACACCCTCCTTCTGGTCCTCCCTCTATTAGCTTCTCCACTGCTCAGCTTTTTGTTGTTCTACAAGTAGGATATGTGTTCTTTCGGTAATGTAAGAGTGAGTGGCAGTAGGATAAGTGTTGACATGGAAAAGAACAGAAACAGAGGGTAATAATAGGGGCCAAAGACGATGCCTGTTGTTGCAGAAGAGAGGGTGAGGGAGTAACATAGGGTATGCAATAATAAGGAGGATCGGTCCCCATGGCCCAATGTATCTCCTCCCCTTCTCCTTCTTGTCTTTTATTTTCTTCCTCTTCTTCTTCTTCTTCTCTCATCCATCATCATTCTTCATTCACTTTCTTCCGCTTTTCTTCATTCTACATTCACATATACGAGAGAGATTCGTAAAGGAGAAGACCTTCCCTCTCCCCCTTCTCTCACACCCCTCTACCCCTTCCCTTCCCTTCTCTTCATTATCTCTTGCTCACTAACAGGCCGCAAGGGTCCCACGAGGGGAAAGACTCCGAGCCTGATCCTTTTTGTTGTTTAGCACCCTTCGACATTCATTCCCCCCTTCCAAGTTTTCCGTTCGCATTCCTCCATTTCCAGGACCTGCTCGTTAGGGTATTTGAGTGTATTGCTTGCCTAACAATACCAACAAAACAACAACGTTTTTGTCGCACGGATCGGCCATCTCCCACACAGACAACAGTCAATCACAACAGGCTCTTTCTCACCTTCTGTTGAACAATGACTCCTCCCCAGGATTTGGTGTCACTTGGAGACCAGTGCACCTTGGAGGCCATCTATACTGCCCTTGCCAGGCGATATGACCTCGCACTACCCTACACGCGTATTGGTGTGTCGACGCTGGTGGCCGTCAACCCCAACCGACCGCTCAACATCTATTCGGAGGCTAATGGACAGTTGTACATTGACCAGAACAAGGCTGACTCCAAGGCCGAACCTACAACTCTCGAGCCACATGTCTTTGAGCTGGCCAGCACCATATACTACCACATGAAGCACACAGGCCTTGACCAAGGCATTGTCCTCAGGTACGCTCATCCACTAGGCGCCACACCAACGGAGAGTGATGGGGGGGAGGTATTGTGGTCCCCTTTTCTCATTGGTGTGTCTCAAGAAGCGCGTATGCGGGGTTCCATTACATGGCCTGATAACGGACAACAGCAAGTGATGAAAGAGAGGAGTCAAAATAGGGAGGGCGTACTGAAACAGACCGAAAACGATGGGTCCCACTCGCACATTCTGCTGCCAAGTGAAACAATCTTAAATTAAGGCCGTGCCTGAAATTCGGGATGCCGCACTATTTTTTTTCATTCTCCCATCATCTCTTAAGTGAAAAAATCGCATCTATCTGGCTGGACTATGTGCTTTGCTTTTCACACCATCTGACACTCCTCATGTATTTTTTTCCTCTTTTCACAATGTACTTTCTAGTGGTCTTGCTGGGTCTGGTAAGACAACTTCGCAGAACCACCTTGTGCAACAGTTCATCCGTCTAGGTTCATCAAAGTCTTCGCAACGGCAGGCTCAAGAGACAAAAATTGGCTCGCAGATCAGGGCCTCACGCGACATCCTCGAGGCATTCTGTAACTGCCCATCCGAACATGGTCCCAACTCGTCTTTTGCTTCATTATACCTCGAGTTGCAGTTTAAGGGTCGTGGCCGCCTCTTTGGTGCAAAGCTGCTGCCCTTTATGCTAAACCAGGACCGTGTTACCGACTCCCATCTCGGCTCGTTCCACATCTTCTACGCAATGCTGCGGGACGCTTCATCTGAAGACCGCCGACGCCTCAAACTCGGCCATAATGACCACCCCTCGACATTCCCTTACCTTGCAACTCCCCCTCACGCCCCTCAGCCTCAGTCTTCAATAGCTGCCGTACGGGACATCACTACAGCTTTTTCAGCCATCGGTATCAAGTCGCGTGCCCAGTTTGAGATCTGGCAGATCCTTGCTGCCATTCTCCATCTTAGCCGCCTTGAGTTTATCGATTCGGACCAGGATCCCTCGCTTCTCTCCACTGTCCCAAGAAACCGATCTGTCTTGGAGCTTGTCGCAGAGCTACTCGGTGTGGAAGATGGTAAGTCATCAATTACCATGCAAGGCTCTATTTGGTGTGAATTTTAACCTTGTGGAGTAGTTTGGGAATGGTCGGGTAAACCTTATTGGACTGGGAAGCACTCTCAAATCATATATTCTGGATAACCTTCAGGATTGAGGAAAACGCTCAAACCATTTATTTGCTCTTTCATTTATATTCGTTTAATTACATTCATACTATAGATGCACTACAGCAGGCATTGGTGTATAAGAGAAAAATGATTTCGGGCGATATGTGCACTGTCATCCTCAATTCTGAGGCAGCGAGAAAGCAGCGCGACAGTCTCGCACGAGGACTGTATGCTCTGCTGTTTACATTTGTGGTTGAAGCTATGAACAAGCAAATGTGTAGGAAACAAGAGGAGCAGACCTCCTTTATCGGTATCCTCGATATGCCTGGATTCGACAATCCCACACATGCAGGATTCGAGACACTCTGCAACAACTTTTGCAACGAGGCCATACAAGCTTATCTGAGTCAAAAGATCCTCGTCGAGGACGTCCAAGCGCTTTCGGCAGATGACCTAACTATGTTTGATCCCATCCCCCTCGATGAGCAGACTATGTCGACAATGGATCTTCTGTGCGGCCTTGATACCCTCACGGATGATGGTCAGCCCCGCGGCCTCGTCCGATTCCTGCATGATGCAACAATTGCTGCCGACAAACAAAACCAGCAATCCTCGAATGCCGAGGCTGATCCCAGCTCCATGTTGCCCAGCATGAACCGCACCTTCCAGTCCAACTCGTCCTTTGTCAGTGGATCTACTTATGATTCCTCTTTCGGCATCCGCCATTACATGGGCCAGGTTCAGTACAACGTCAGCAACTTTTACACTAAGAACCAAGACATCATGGCCCCTGATTTTGTCTCGCTCTTCCAGACGTCCGAAAGCCCCTTTATGTTGCAATTATTGCAGTCTAATCCCAACCTCGTTCTGGAAAGCCATCCCCGGTCAAAAGATACCATCGTCAAGGCCCAACTTTCCACCATGCCCCTTCGCCAACCCAGTGTTCGTCAGAAAAAGATGGTTCAGTTCCAGGCAAAGCGGAAAGGACGCACTGCAGCACCATCTGTCTCTACTGTTGTTAAACAACTGCATTCGACTTTGCATGACATTTGTACCTCGCTTGACGGTACTCAACTCTACCAGGTGATCCACCTGCGACCCAACAGTGGCATCAAGCAAGGACATACAGACTGTGACCCTGTCTTGATGCGTTCGCAGATTGAGTCGTTTGGCTTGGCTGATCTCATCCAGTCAAAGTCAAAAGCAGATTTCTGTGTATCATACGATCACGCTACGTTCATGCAGCGATACAAGACTCTTTTGAGCCATGAAAATGTCACTGTGGACAAGAGTGCCTCGCCAGCCGACCAGTGCCGTGCTGTGGCAAATCATTTCAAGTGGAATCTGCCTCGTGAGGCGGCGATTGGCCGAGAGTACATCTGGCTCAGCTTCGCCGTTTGGAGACCTATTGAGGACGCATGTGCATCGTTGGAAAAGAGTGTTGGACGAGCAATCAGCTTCGAAGCAGACACAGCCGAACAACAAGAGTATGCCAAGATGATGCGATCAGCGACAGCAGACAATGGAAGCCGCGATC
Source organism: Actinomortierella wolfii (assembly GCA_016098105.1). NCBI lineage: Eukaryota > Fungi > Mortierellomycota > Mortierellomycetes > Mortierellales > Mortierellaceae > Actinomortierella > Actinomortierella wolfii. The sequence continues at coordinate 128,416 of JAAAIY010000022.1, forward strand.
ATGGCCTCCCTCTGTCGACACTGAGCCCTGCTGTTCATACTCCAGGGTCGGAAGCGATGGAGCCACTGCTGGAGCGACCCTTTTTCCGTGAGCGACACGACTCGGATGCCTCGGATCTCTCTCAAACGTATCCTGTCCTCGAGACTGGTTTTGTTGGATACGATAATAGCCATCCTCGCCCTCAGTTTGAGGTCGTTCCTCCCTCACCCATGTCGGATGAGCGAACAATTGGCACCCAAGGAGCAGACGGTGACAGGTATGTTATGTTTTCGACAATGTATGACGCTACAGTTAATGAGGAAACATTTGTATCCAAAAAAAACTTCTTTGGCGACTTATTTATTTTCATGTTTTGGTTGTGAAATCATATTAGTCGCCATCACATTTACCCCGGATTTGACAAGAATGACATGGAGCTCAAGCATCGCCCAACAAAGTCGGCACTAAAGCGCAATGTGAGCAAGCTTGGATCGCGCAGGACGAAAGCGGACGAGTCGATTCAACCTCCAAAGGCAAAGACGAAGACACGTCGGGCATGGGTCGCCTTTGTATGGTGCAACACTTTTTGGATTCCAAGCTTCCTACTCTCGTGGTGTGGACGAATGAAGCGACCGGATGTCCAGATGGCATGGCGCGAAAAGGTCACACTTTGCCTGATTGTCTTTTGGTTGTCGGCGTTCATTATCTTTTTCATTGTCGGAGTGCCTAAGCTGATGTGTCCTGACTTTGAAAAGATGATCGACCCAAAGGCAGTCCAGTACCACGCGGACCCTGTAGACACTTGGGTCCAGATCCGAGGTGTCATCTACGATGTCACAAAGTTTGCCAAGACTGGACATTCCAAGGATTTCTCTACTAACTTCCCTTCGACAGGAATTCCTTACTGGGAGCCTTATCGTGGTCAGGATTTGACAGAACAGTTCCCCGTTGATTTGCGATGGGCTTGCCCAGGCTTGGTCGCAGATGAGGTACTGATGCTTCCCGAGCAGCAGCAAAACGGACCCATGCCTGTACACGGCCCCAATCCCCAGAACAGCGTCAACAACCTACCGTGGTTCCAGGATTCGGCGTGGTTCCAGAATGTGGCTCTGGCCAAGCTGCGTCCGATGACAAAGGGAATGGTTGCCATTCCAATCACCGACTTCAGGAACCAGTCAGGACCCAATACGTGGGCTATGATCAACGACAAGATTTACGACCTGACACCTTATGTCCGGAGCGCCAAGCCTAATCCACCCTTCCTCCCTCATCCTTCGTTCAAGCAATTCCTCGACCCCGCCGTGCTCGAGCTGTTTGAAAACAACATTGGTGTTGACATTACCAAGCAGTTTAACGAGCTCACCCTCGATGCCGAGAGCAAGCGCAACCACTTGACTTGCTTGGACCGTGCGTTCTACGCTGGTGTGCTCGATGTGCGTGACACGGTGAAGTGTCAGTTTGGCAACTGGGTTTTGGTTGGAGCTTCAGCACTGATGGCTGGCGTTATCTTGATCAAGTTCCTTGCTGCTCTTCAACTGCGTTCTCGTGGCCCACCTATCAAGTATGACAAATTTGTCCTTTGCCAGGTGCCCTGCTACACCGAAGGCGAGGAGTCGCTGCGCAAGACCATCTCGTCCTTGGCCGCACTTGAATATGACGACAAACACAAGCTGCTCTTCATCATTGCTGACGGTATGATTGTCGGACACGGCAACGAGCTGCCTACACCCAAGATTGTGCTCGATGTACTGGGTTGGAAACCTCCAGTCCAGCAGGATCCCTATGGTTACTCGGCCATCGGTTCGGTCTCTGAGAATGGCGAGCCTGAACCTGTGACTTACAAGGCTCTGGGCATGGGTGGCCAGCAGCTGAATGCTTGCAAGGTGTATTCTGGTCTGTACGAATTCGAGGGCCATCTTGTTCCATACATTGTCGTTGCCAAGGTCGGCATGCCCAACGAGACGACCAAGCCTGGTAACCGTGGCAAGCGTGATTCTCAGCTGATCTTGATGAAGTTTTTGAATGCCGTCCATACTGGCAAGAAGATGTGCCCTCTGGAACTTGAACTGTATCATCATATGAAAAATATTATTGGCGTCCATCCAAATCTCTACGAGGTAAGCAACTGAAGTCATGGATGTTTCTCCTCCCCCCTTTTTTTCTTTTTTATGACGAAATGGCTAACATACAACTTTGTCGTGTAATCCTCATTTAATTCTTTAATAGTATATTTTCCAAGTGGATGCAGATACTGAGGTCATGCCCGATTCCCTGAACCGTCTGATTGCTTGCTGTGTCAATGATTCGCGCGTCATTGGTTTGTGCGGTGAAACACAGGTGGCCAACGAAGATCGATCGTTCACGACTATGATCCAAGTCTACGAGTACTACATTTCCCATCACCTTGCAAAGTCGTTCGAGTCGCTCTTTGGCTCAGTGACATGTCTTCCAGGATGTTTCTCGATCTACCGTGTCTTTACCACCAATGGCAAACCGCTGATTGTCGCAAACAAGGTCGTTGACGACTACAGCCACAATGATGTTGATACCCTACACAAGAAGAACTTGCTGCATCTCGGTGAGGATCGCTATCTGACAACATTAATGATGAAGCACTTCCCACAGTTCAAGCTCAAGTTCACACCAGACGCTTTGTGTAAGACTGTGGCTCCCGACAAGTGGAAGGTTTTGCTGTCACAACGTCGTCGCTGGATCAACTCTACCATCCACAACTTGGGCGAGCTGATGGTGCTTCCAGAGCTGTGCGGTTTTTGCTGTTTCTCGATGCGATTCATTGTCTTTGTCGATCTTTTGGGTACACTGATCCTGCCAGCATCGTTCGGTTACCTTGTCTATCTGATTGTGGTTGTTATAACAAGCTCCTCTCAGCTACCATATGTCGCACTAGCCATGCTTGCCGCCGTGTATGGCCTGCAGGCACTCATCTTCATTCTCAAAGGCGCGTGGCAGCACATTGGCTGGATGATCATCTACATTTTGGCCATGCCCTTCTTCTCGGTATTCCTTCCACTGTACTCGTTCTGGCACTTTGATGACTTCTCGTGGGGAAATACCCGCCAGGTCGTCGACGCCAATGGCCGCAAGATTGTCGTGAATGCCGAGGCTCAGACACGCTTTGATCCCAACTCGATCCCTCTCAAGTCGGTCGAGGTCTTTGAGGCCGAGCAGCGCGAGAAGCTCGCCCATGCGGCTGCTGCTGCCGCTGCTGCCGGTCTTGTTGGCACACCAGCCATGAGTCATGTTGGTCCTTATTCGGCAGCTTCGACCTCTGAACACAACCTCAGCAACACAAGTGGCCAGTTCCTGGATCCTAATTACCATGCGGTTAGTGGTAGCGGTGGTCGAACTTCACCCTTGTTTGGTCATGGCAACCCGTACGAGTACAACCCTGCGGCATCGAGCGACGAGATGGTGCACGACTTTTATCGCGACTCGAACGCCATCGAGATGGCTAATGCCCAGAACAATGCCAAGGGTCAACGGTTATCGCGCATGGGCGCCATGGCTGGTACTCCACTCCTGGGCGGTGGCTTGCTCGGAGCAACACCAGGCACGCCTGTCATAGGCGGCGTTCCTCGCCCTGTCTCGCCAGCTCAGTACTTTGCAGAGCAACGTGAGATGAAGGAGCAGCAGGAACGGATGCGCCAGGCCAGCAATGGCAGTGGCAACTCGAGCATGCTGATGCCACCCCAACACGAGTCTGGGGCGATGACCATTGATGGTTCTGGCCGTGTTTCTCCAGTGAGTTACAAATCGTCTCCATTGCAACAGCATCAGCAGCTTGCGCCTGGCGGTGGCATGGTGTTGACCATGGGCACTCCAGCACACGTTGCTGGCGGTGGTTCCATGCCAATGGGATATGGAAGTAGCGGAAGTCTCTCCCCAGCACTGGCGAGCATGGCGCCACCTCAGATTCCGTTTACCATCCCGTCGGGCTCGCCAGCCTTGTCGCCAGCAATGTTCCATCCCACTCTTGGTGGAGGTGGAGCCACTTCACCGTTGATGATGACGGCTGGAGTGCCAGCGGGCGTAATGATGCCGTCGGACGACGAGCTGGTCCTGCGCGTGCGCGAGATCCTGCGGTCAACTGTGGATCTGATGTCGGTGACCAAGCGGACAATCCGACAGCAGCTTGAGCAGCTTTATGGATGTGACTTGACGACAAAGAAGGAGTTCTTAAGCCAGGTCATTGATGTCGAGCTGCAGCGACTGGCGACTGGCGCGCAATAAGACAAAAAAGGGGGGCTTTGGCTCTTCAAACTTTTCTAGAAACAGCATAACATAGCCGCACATAGTTGAATATATGTAGTTATTCAGTAGCATTTACCATATTACCAAAAAAAATATATAACAATGCATCCATATTCTACGATGAGTATATTTTTATTGTGCCTAGTTTATGATGCACATGGATGGCGTTCGCCGTTCCCATACCTTGGACCGTCTGGTGAACAATTGACTTGTCCATTCTCCCCCCTTTTCACAACTTCGCCCTTTAAAAAAAAATCAAGACAACAACCCCTTGCCGTACTCAACGGCCATTCTGCAAACCACTTTGGTGGCTCGCCCCAAAGGGCGCCTCCCTCTCCCAAAAGCACAAAGCCCCTCCCCAGACCCGACCATGATGACTATATACCCGACATGAAGGAGTCTCCCAACTGTAAAAGGATGTCGATGCAGCCGTAGCGAAGGGGGAGGGGAAGAGCCGTCAACTATTCGGAAGCCTTCCGAGGTTGTGACGAGGACATCTCTAATCACGACATGAATGCATCGGTCAAATCGTCCACAATGATGATCTTGCATGAGTAAGGAACTACATATCCGTGCGAATGAGTATTTTACAGAGACCTCTCAACCTTCCTAGCTGGTGGAGAGACCATATCCGTTCCTTTTCACTCATTCTTTCAACGCACGATTCGCTCACCCCCCCCCAGTCCCAGCCGTTTACCCCTTCAGTGAACGAGAGCGCATTGTCAATCATCGGTCCTTTTGCTGGGCCCCTGGTAAAACCTCTATTTCAGGTCATCGTGCAAATTATCCGAGCTTCAACACGATATACACATATAGGACACCGATGTAGCACACCACTCCCCTAGTGTGCTAACCCGGTATCCGACCCGCTCATCATCGGTTGAGCCCCAAGGACAACCCAACCGAGAGCACACGCAAGGCTTACGCAGAGCTTACGCAAGATACTCGCAATCAAGGAGCCCGATCAGGACCGCCCACAAGTAGCTAGATAGTGTTATATCGTTTGCATAAGAGTATCAATCCTTTATATAAAGACGAGGATGCCAGCGCGGGCTGGATCCTCCAGGTTAACCCAAAGAGATAGTTTTCCTCGCCCTTGTTTTGTTTGAACATTGTACCTTTTTGCTTCTTTCCCTTTGAACCGTTACAGAATGTGATAACTCCAATGAACTAAAAAAAAAATTGTGCTTTCAAATAAAATCAGAGATGGTATTAAAGATTATGTGATGCTATTGTTACATTTCTACTTGTGCGATGTTGTAAATAACTCGATCGCTGCTTCATGTGTTTCGAAGTCGTTTGACTTCTCCTCGGCACAAGAATGAGAAGCCGAGGTAAATCTTTTTGTCATCTACTCTTCCTTGATCCAAAGAATAAAAAAAATAAAAAGATATAACGAGTCGATTGGTAAAAGCACATCTGCCTTCACTCGGAATATGGCATTAGGACTGGTTGGTGGAAAGGATAGACGGAAGGATGAGAGGCTCGAAAGACTCGGCGTTTTTGTACATCGCGAGATGACAGGTACAGTGAATGTGTTCAAAAACAATCACAAAACACCATTCACCAGCCCTGCGCCCGCAGCAGCCAACACGCCGGCCGCAGCTGTCGTCGCTGCATACCGCCAACACTTTCCAGCCGTGTCTGTGAGCAATGATCGCCGGTCCATGCCTGCAGCATTCCTTGAATTCAAGCCAATGCCCGTCGGTGTGTTTTCCACCTTTTGTGCAAGTCCAATCTGCTTCTTTCCATAATCGTAGATCACATATTGGTTCTTGATGAACAGATCGCCCAATACAATCGTCTACATGATAAGGATATAGATAAAAGATGTCATTGATTAGTATCCAAAAAACACAACGTTTTGTCTTATGCTCAAAAATGCAGATATTTTGTTGCAATGTCCAAAGGTTTTTGCCCAAAATGAATAGCGACCAATTCAAGAAAAAAAAAACTTACATTCTGGCCACCATGTCCATCAACTTCCCGCCATGAATCAATGGCGCTGAAGCAGAAGCCATTGTACTCCGATTTGAGGATTACAATGTCTGAGAACGGCACCGAGAACCGTGTGCCATCAAACACAAATGTTAGATCGCCAATGGTCCGCGATGACGCCATCGAACATGGGACCAGCCATCCAAACTGTTGATCATACTGTGAGTTTGGAATCAGTCGGTGGAAAGACGTAGCCAGTGATTCGGGAAAAACAATGTAGGATGCTCCCGTATCAATGATCGCATCTGGAGGATTGGATGTCAACAGCTTGGATCCCAGATACACCTTGTCCGTTGCCACCTGCCATTCTCGCGAGGACGTAACAGGGAGATATGTAATTGGTGCTAAAATAAGAAGAGAATAAATAAATAAAAGCAATTAATGTAAGATGATATGTCGAGTAGCGATGATGATTGCTGGGAAAATAAAAGACTGATCACAACCTCAATATGGTCCACAGAATGATCTTTCAACTTACGATTGAAAAGACTCGAGTCCATGCCGCCAAAAATAAACTGGCCACCGTCCGATACATCCTTGCCTTGGTTCGACGCTTTGTTAAGCCATACCGAGACGATAGGTTGATCAATCTGTCCTTGCTCGATCATGTTGGTCACTGGCGTCTTCATTCCAGGAATTTCAGAATTCGAGTCAAAGCCCAGCCCCATGATTCCATCGACCTCTGTCCGCGTTGTAATGGTTGTTGCCAGCCCAAGCGTCTGCTTCCGGATTGTGATTCCCGCCACAGAGACATCGTCTCTGCCTAGGTTGCCACGGATCCACGTATTATCGGCATAGTTGATACTCCACGGGTGGTCCAGTGACTCGAATGTCCTCGAATTCATTGGGTTGAACCGCCGCAGCATACTACATGGCTGTGTTGCACATGCAGTCGATGCCACCCACACATCGCTGCTTCCTGTATCAAACACCACCGAGAACAATTGCGATGGAGTGCCAACCGACATTGCTGCTACCCATTGTCGGTCCAAGTGGTCTCCGCGCACTGGTTGGATCCCTACTAGTGCTCGCTTCTTGCGCTTTTTGCTTCCGTCAGGTGTTGATGGATCATGTTGCTCCTGTTGTTGTTCGTCTGGTGGTGATGATTGCTCTTCCAGGGATGCATAATATCGCTCCAAAAACTGAGCTCTTCGCGCCTGGTGTTCTGCTGGATCCCACAACATTGGATCATCTTTAGGATCACCCGCCGTCATGGGTGATGCTATGACTGTCGTGTTTGGACTGAGCTCCAGCGTGAGATTAGAAGGTGAAAGTGGCGCCGACGAGTTGGAATTGGTATTATCTTTGCCTGTATGACTTTTGTTGCTCGTGCTAGTCGACGTACTGTCCTGGTCCAACTCGTCCTGTTGAATCAATGCTGACATAAAGGCAACCCGCGATTCATAGTGTGCTCGATTGGATCTTGCGCGAGGATAGGACCCAGGACGTTCTTCTACATTGATTCTATTTTTATCAGGCATCATAAATATGGGCGGGAAAGAGGAGACAGTGACAAAAAAGCATTAAGATACATGGTCATCAAAACACTGAAATTATCAGCTGCGAAGAGTCAAATTTTAACCATCCGTGCGAAGAGAGAGAGAGAGACACAGAAAGACAGAGAGAGAGGAAGAGTGGTAGTATGTATATGTGCGTGCAGGTGAGATAATCTATGAAGGGGGGGGAGAGAGGGACAGAGGAAGGGATTGTGTCTTGAAAGGGCAAACGAGCATGCGGCTCTAAAGAATGAGGGTGGGGTCCCTGACGAAGAGACAAGTCCATAAGCGTTTTTTTTGTTGGGTTATCGGGGCAGTTGAGAGAAGGGTACGGGTTGAGGTAATAAAACAATAATGGCTAGCGTCATTGACAAAGACATTCTGTGTACACAACAGAGCAGCACGATGAAAGACAAGTAGTGTTGTTTAATTCTGGAATAAAAGGGATGGACAGAGCTCGACGTACCGGTATAGTTTTTGCGCAGAAGCATGGAGTGGGATAGATGCAAGAAGGAACGCAGCAAGTAGCGATGTGCACTTGAGTACCCGCCGTCGCCGTCCTGCATGCGATGTGTGCTGTGTAGTTGAATGTGTCATTTGCTGGAATTATAAGAAAGTGTAGGGTCTATAAGGTAGCAAGGCTCGAGTTGTAATATTACAGGAGGGATTAATAAAATGAGAATGGTCGTGATGGAGGAAACACTCAGCTACGAATGGATCCTCGAAGGGGCTGTAGTATGGAGGAAGATAGGTAAGGCGGAACAAAGAAAGGAAGAGAAACTCAAGGTTGGGGAGTGATTAGCCGAAAAATATGACAATGAAGGATGTAAACCAAGTGGATGAAGGGGATGAAATTCACAAGGAGAGGAGGCGACAAAGGAAAAATGCTACTGATGGATGTGCGGCTGCCAAGAACAATTAATGGTGGAGGTGAATGGCGAGCAGTGCGCAGGACCTGGTGAGCCGGTGGGTATAAAGAGGGGAAGGCATGCAAACAGGTTATACAAAAGCTGGTCGGAGGATGCTGTTGACCTTTTTTTGTTTGTCTCCCCTCCCCCCTCCTACCAAACATGCGCATACTTGAATACACATATCCCTTGCGTCTTCCATTATCCCCGACACTGCATGTGGCACAATCGATGGCTACTCTAAATATTTATTCGCCCTTTTGCGTGCCACCGCTTAAACTGTTACTACAGCCCTTTAAGAACGTTTCATGGCCGTACAAATCCATCCTTGCAATATACCGGCTGACAGAACCGTGATCTTTCATCTGCTACTTGTCAGCAAACTATACAAAAACCGTTCTCACAACCATCTTTTCCCAGAAGCCACAGCTTATCTCCTCTAATGTAGCTGTGCTGTGATCGTATCGAATCTTGCAGGGGTAGCTGAAATCCTGGATCTATAGATTGAGGCTACAAGACGCGTCTTCCTCTCAATACATTATCTCTGCCTCTTCCTCCACTTCACTCAGCCACTCTAATGGCTACAGAATGTCAGTGACCTTTCAGTTTATACACACTCTCTTGTATCCATCGTTCCATCCCACTTGCTATTGTATTATAGTTTCTAACAACAAAGCTCATCATCTCATTTCTTTCTCTCTCCAAGGCTTTTACCAGCGTTTGCTCTTTTTTCACTTCTGGTGTTTGCTGTTTCTGCCACTGGTGATACCCCCTCACCACCCTTTACTGTTTGAATGCTCATCCAAGGTAGCATGTACATAGACGCAGACCTGAACATTCACAGCTAGTAACATGTCAACTCCTCCAGCATACTTACATATTCTATTCCAACAGGCGTTTGAATGCGATAGGGACGCTTTGGGTGACCTGAGACCCTGGAACTCGAAGCACCATTCCTCGTACTTGAATGACAGTTGGTAGACCAACACATTCGCCAGGTATAATTATTACATATTAGTATCCTTTTCCTTCGCTATACATAGTTCCTTGCCAGTATTTTCCAGGTGATCATGCGGGTATTCCAGCATTATTCCACCTCCATTAACTAATGGAGTCCCTCTGGTGCGTAGATTATATTACTTACGAATCAACATTCAATGGTAATAGGAAAAGGTCCCATCTCTTTCTTTTAATTTCCTGTTGTAAAAGATCTACTCATTATCCACAAGGCCTTTATAGTAACCAAGTTCGACAGCAAAGCCGAGTGACAGCTTGGCAAGCTGCTTCATGTGATCAAATGAAATGTGTGAAATGTCGTCATGCACCGTGTGGATAAAGGGGTTGGTATCCTCGTATTCACCCTCGGTCGCAATGGCAGCACGGTAACCAGCCTTGGCCCATGATGCGTGGTCGGAGCCTGAACAATCCACCATGGTGGCAAGAATAGGACAAACATGTTAACAATTTGTGGAAGTGGTAGTTGAAAAAGAAAAGGATATTTCAAAAACGTTTTCATCTGCATGTTCATGTACAACATCCACTTACAAGCATAGCCGCACTTAGTCTCACGGACTGGAATGTCTCCATATTCGTGGGCAAGGTCCTATGTATCAGTTTCGAAAACAAGATAAAGGGGTAATGAGATAGTTCAGTTCTGTGTGCCTTGAAACGTCCAATCAATAACGGTTTCTCAAGATGATGTCTTCGTTGATGATCACTTACCTGAACCAAACGGGTTAGCTCTTCGTCAACATTGTCAACAACGATACCATACGATTCTTCATGGCTACCAACATAGCCAGTCAAATCATGCTATCGATGTGAAGAATTAAACGTGTCAGACATACCATCTATAAATCATCGAGACTACCCTATTTTAAGGAATAAGAATTGTACACATTGCTTACATGGATCATGCCAAGGACGTCGACACCCTTCTTCTCGTACTCCTTAGCAACAGCTTGTGATCCCAAGAGTCCGCCTTCTTCTGCTGAGTACCAATGGAACTCAACAGGTCGATGAGGACGGAATCCCTTCTGTACCAAGGCACGGAAGACCTCGAGAATTGTAATGATACCTGAACCATCATCGTCGGCTCCAGGAGAGCGACCTCCCATAGGCAGGTACATGTTAACTGAATCCAAGTGAGAACCAATGATGACTGGTTCGTTGGCGAGAGAATCATCTCGGCCATCAAAGCGGACAATGATTGAGAATTGATCCCAGCCATCGTGCTTGATTCGACGGACACTCACGTCTGCAGTATCAGATTCCTCAATGACATCACTGATTTGTTTGTACAGCCACTTGGCGGCCTCAACACCGGTCTGAGACTTGTAGTAGCGTGTATTGAACTCGGTGAATCTGGTCAACTTGACCTCCATGTTAGCAGGCGACAGGTTGTCAACATACTTAGCATACTGTTGTTGATGGCGAAGTTTGGTAGGAAGAGCTAGATATTAGAAGCATGTCGTATTATGAATATAGGGGAAAGGCGGTGAGTATTGTGAGAAATAGGTCTTGGGAACAGAAAAAGGGTAATCCTCATGAATCAGACGAATCACGTTGTGTTGCTGATTCCCATGATTGTCTCAATCACCCCCTCTCATCAAAGATCCCTGTATGCAGATCCACACGAAGTATGAGATTCCTCCCCAATATAAGGATAAAATTCTCTGGACCTTATCTGTTCCCACACACGCCGCCGAAGAATAAAACTAAAGAGAGCACACTGTACAAAGCTACACTCCAAAACCTTTCAAAGCAGCAATGGACAAGGTAAAAAAAAAGTTAAGAGCAACAATTGCCCTAACCTGATTTTTTTTGTCTCTTTTCCAGCACTCGCAAATAGAAGATGGATGACGAATCTTCCAAGAGCTGAGCTCTCCTCTTTTACCCCTCAGCTCTCAAAGAAAACCTCCCCTCCAACCATCACAGGCCATCATGCTTATCCAGTCGCGCTGTTGTTTGAAAAAAAATAGTGCAACGCGACAAAATGGAAGCATAACAGCTCTCTTTTTTTTCCGAGTGCGGTAAATATGTATGATGAAACTTACGAATCTTTTTGGCCATGAGATGGTTACGCTGCTGACCCAGCTCCTGAGCATCGGTGATATCCATGTATTTGACTTTGTCGCGGAGAAGCTGCAGACGCTCGCTCTCAGTCATCCATACAGGTGCCTTGTCGGCAGCCACTTGGATCAGGCGACGGTCACCGTCAGCGGATGTTGGGGTGAGAGCATCGTGCACGCGCTGAATGCTACTAAGCGTCCACTGTTCCCACCAAGCTGGAGCAGCCAACGCGGTTGCAGCGGCAACGGAGAGTAGAGCAAACGAAGTCAATTTCATGGTAGCAGTTGTAGAAACAGAAGGGGGCTGTGAAAGGAATGAGAAAGAAATGTGTTTGAAAGAAATGAGCAAGGTGAATGAGAAAATATTGGTGGTATGGAAACAAACATTCTCTCCTTTCCAATGGCGGTGCGCTCGTGGCTCTAGGATGTGCTGCCTTCGGAAGTGTAATGAATGGTACCGTACTGGTACAATGGTACAAAAACCCTGGTACTCCCAGAAGTAAAAATTCTGAAGCGTGTTTGTGAATAAAGGAGGTAAGATGCGAAGCACTTTATCAATGTCTGAGCTCTGCCATGCATGCACACTTCCCCCAGGGTCCTCAACCAGGGGAGCGATACTTTAACGTGGCAGTTTACTAGTTCCCTGTCAGAGGGTATTTCTCCTCATTACCCAAAGCTACTCTGCTCTAGCGTAGACGATATTTCCTTCGAGTCAGCATTCAATGCTATTCAACTGTCTAAATTTCGATAACCTGATATTTGCCCTCCACTTTTTATTGCAACGAAAACTCGCTCCTGCATTTTACTTCTCTCCTTCTCTTTCCTTCCCCTTCAACTCATACATGTCATATGCTAATAGCATTGAATTAAAGCTTTGCATGGATACTTTGGTAGTTCAGCTTTACCGGATCTTTGGCGATATCCATTCCTTTATCTACACAAGATATCTACACAGGAGACTATAATGAGGGCATGAAAATATACATAGGTGGTAGTAGGAGAAAAATCCGTCTTTCTTTCTTTTCTTTTTTTCGCATTTAAAAAATCTCCTTGTTATCCTCAGGTCCCTTGTAGTAGCCAAGCTCGACAGCAAAGCCGAGCGACAGCTTGGCAAACTGCTTCATGTGATCAAATGAGATGTGCGAAAGGTCATCGCTGGTAGAGTGGATGTAAGGGTTGCTATCCTTGAAATCGCCCTCAATTGCAAAGGCGGAACGGTAACCGGCTTTGGCCCATGATGCGTGGTCGGAGCCTGAACAATCCATCATAACAGCAAAATAGGACAAAATAACATGTTAACAATTCATGAAAGTGGTAGTTGAAAGAAAAGCATACTTCAGAACGTTTTCATCTTCATTTCTTGCAAGGTATTCACTTACAAGCATAGCCACACTTGGTCTCACGGACTGGAATGTCTCCATATTCGCGGGCAAGGTCCTATGTATCAGTTTCGAAAACAAAATAAAGGGGTAGTGGGAGAGGTAAGTTCCATGAACTTGAAACGTTCGATTACTCACCACACTCCGTACCATACACACCAATCACGCACGATGTATGTATTCACAAGTTACTTACCCGGACAAACTGAGTAAGTTCTTGGTCGACATAATCGACAACGATGCCGTAGGACTCCTGAAGTTTACCAATGTAGCCAGTCATATCATTCTATCAATGTAGAAATTGAACAAGTTAAACAAGCCATCCATTAACCACCTCGACGATTCTAGTTTAGGAATGAACCTTGTGCATATTTTTTACCTGGATCATGGCAATAACATCGACACCCTTCTTCTCGTACTCCTTAGCAACGGCCTGGGATCCCAAAAGGCCAGCTTCTTCTCCCGAATACCAATGGAACTCGACAGGTCGATGAGGACGGAATCCTCTCTGCACCAAGGCACGGAAGACTTCGAGAATTGTAATGGTACCCGAGCCATCATCGTCAGCGCCGGGGGAGCGACCCCACATAGGCAGCCACATGTTGACCGAATCCTGGTGAGCGCCAATGATGACAGGTTCGTTGGCGAGAGAGTCATCTCGGCCATCAAAGCGGGCAATGATTGAGAATTGGTCCCAGCCATCGTGCTTGAATCGACGGACACTCACGTCTGCAGTATCAGATTCCTCAATGAGATCACTGATCTGTTTGTACAACCACTTGGCGGACTCAGCGCCAGTCTGGGACTTGTAGTAACGTGTCTTGAACTCGGTGAATCTGGCCAGCTTGACCTCCATGTTGGCCGTTGACAAGTTGTCAACATACTTGGCAAACTGTCGCTGATGACGAAGCTCGGTAGGAAGGGCTAGAGTTTAGGAGCAAGTTATATGAATATAAAGAAAAATGATGAGTTGTTGGAAAAATGAGCTTGGTAATAGAAAATGGGAAACGCTACGATAATTCTCACGAATCAAACGAACCACATTGTGTTGCTTCCCATGGATATCCCAATCACCTCATTCGCTTCAGAACCCTGCAGTGGGATTCGCATAAGGCTTGGCGTTCCATCCAAGTTCTTTGTGGGTGATATTTGCTCATCAGGTCTAAAATAGGAATGAATTCTGCGGACCCGATCTGCTCTCACATACGCTGACGAGCAATACCCAAGAGAACACATCCAGAACCTCTTGAAGCAATTATAGACAAAACAATAAACGCTAAGGGTACCAATGGCACTAACAGTCTGACTCTTTTGCAACTGTCATTCTCATTGCCTCCAGTACTTCCAAGCCTGGCGCGACCCAACAAGACGCGTATGAAATGGAGGGCGAGGGAGGCGGATTCTTCCAGTCCGAATCAAGAGCTGGACCATCCCTTTTTACCGCTCTACTCAAAACAAAATCAGCCCTCTTACGCCTTCAAGCTTATCAAGTCGTGCTGCCGTACGGAATATAATACATAACGACAAAAAAAAAGGCAGCAGCTCTCTCTCTCTTTCTTTCTTTCCAAGTGTATCAAAAGCAAGATGACGTACGTTTCTTCGTGCCCATCAGATGGCTGCGCTGCTGGCCCAGCTCTTGAGCATCAGTAATATCCATGTAGTTGACGTTATCGCGGAGAAGCTGGAGGCGCTCACGCTCAGTCATCCATACTGGCGCCTTGTCGGCGGCGACTTGGATCAGGCGGCGGTCGTCGGCGGATGTTGGGGTGAGAGCATCGTGCACGCGCTGGACGTTGCCGAGCGTCCACTGTTCCCACCAGGTCGGGGCAGCCATCGTGGTCGCAGCAGCGAGCGACAGCAGGGCAAACGAGGTCAATTTCATGGTAGAAGTAGTAGTATAGGTATAGGTGGAAGGGGTAGTGAAAGGGTTGGGGAAGAAGGAGTAAAGAGAAATGTGTTTGAAAGAAATGAGCAAATGTGAATGAGAAAATATTAGCGTTGTGGGAACAGAAGGAGGATAGCGCTAAACATACGTTCTCGCCTTCCTGGCAGCTCTGCGGATAAAAGGTGCGTGACTTCAACTGCTCACACCAATGTGCAAGCTTAATGACGCACTTTCTCCCTCCCCTTTTTCTCTGTGCCTACAAAGCAGAACGTTGTCCAATTGGATACCACCATTTTTACAGAGGCACATGATCTAACCTGGGATCCCATTGGCGCACTCGGGAGTGTCAGGTAGCTCGTTCCGGCATTCACTCACATTAGACACTACCTAATTATCCATCCAGTCATATCGTATATATAACAAAGAGATTCTTTAATGTAATTCTAGCAAGAGCGGGGAATTGGTAGTTGGAAATGTACAAGGAAAAAAAACGTATGTAGTATAAAAGTCAACATTTACAGCTTGGACTTGGGGGCCTCGAGGAGGGTCTTCTCGAAGAGCTGGCGCATCTCTGAGGCGGCCTCCTTGAGGTAGTGATGCATGCGGTCAGGGCGCATCTCCTTCAGGGCAGCAACGTTGAAGGACAGGTTGTTCTCGTTGATCATGTAGGCAATACCATAGCCATCGGGGACAACCTCACCCCAGCCGTAGCCATCAAAGTATTCGCACGACAACTGCGAAGTCGACAGGTTCCAGTGCTTCGATCGGCTGAAGACCTCCTGGGCAAACATGGTGGGCTTCTGCTCACCAGGCTTCATCACCATCTGGAGACCGAGCAGGTGACGGTCGCAACCCTTGCCCTCGACAGCGTTGGCCATGTAAGCAACGTGTGAATCAATGGCCTTCTTGAACAAGGCGGTCTTCTCCTCGTCAGTCTTGTAGGGGTCCTCCATAGCCTTGACCCAGGCAGTCGACTCGACCGAGACAGTGCGGCACGTCTCAGTACGACCGTGCTGGAACTTGCGGACCTGGGCCGACTCATAGGTAGGGCGCGAGACGCCGTGCATCTTGTAGTAGGCAAGCTGGATGATCATCTGGACGTAGGCATCGGGCGAGCACTTGAATCTCTTAATCAAACCCTTACCATAGCCCTCGTAGTTCTGAACATGCAGACCGTGCTTGCCAATCAACTCTTCAAAGTTTCTCTCAGCCGTCTCAATAGCCTTGTGGACATCCGAGTTGAGTGCAAAGTTGAGCTTCTGAGGCTCCTCCAGGTTGCCCGAGGGAATGTTGGAGCCGTGGTCAATCTTGTTCTTGGCAAGAGAAGTCACGACATAGTCGTTAAGGCGGCAGGTGGGAGTGCCGTCCATGGTCGAGTGCTGCATGGGAGGTAGGTGATGTAAAAAAAAACATATGATGAGTCTATGGATATCGACAGAGATTAGATACACTATGGGGAATCTCACAGGATGTTGTCTTCAGCCTACCTCACCGACGAAACCAGCCTTGCCGTTCTCAAAGACGACGAACTGGAGGGACTTGTCCCAGAAGCGGTTGCGACCATCACCGTGCCAGCAGGCGCGCGAGACCTCATCACGAGTGACGGGGCTCGAGTCATCCAAGCAGAGCAGGAAGATGGACGACTCGATCTTGCGGAGGAGCTCCTCGTTGTGGGCACCAGCGTTGATCAGGGCCTTGCGAGCCTAATTATAGCAGAAGTAACAAAAGATATGATAAAATCTGGTCAATGGCCACTTGTTCAATGTTCGCATGGGCGCGAAATCCCCTTCTCTCCTTCTGTTTTTAGTCGATCCGAAAAAGTTTGATGTTGAGCAATGCAAGAGATAACATTCACTCCCTCTTTCTCCCCTCTTCAGTGATAGATCAAAGAACCGATGGTGTGGAACTTGAGAGCAACACGAGGATGAGAGAAGGTATGGTGGGGAAGAGGGGGAGGAGCTGACTCTCAATGGTGGGGACGACCTTTTCTTGCACGCGCATGTTGCTTTAAAGTAAACGCAACGTGGTAGACAAAGGTTTGGTGCCATATGGGGGGGGGTCAAAAGAAACATTGATCGATCCTGAGCCAGCCTTCACTATCTCGGAGGGAAAGGGTCTAGAGGTGGGGAGACGAGTCATGTTTGGACTCTTGTGGTGGATGGCGGAGAAAGAGGATGTAGTTCACCCAGGGTAATGGTTCACCCATGACAAGGTAGAACCAGGAGGATTCGTCCAAAGAGCTTGCTCCCCGACCGAAATCATGGGAGTGGCTGTCTCTCACAGACCCCACTTTTTTTGGGTGTTCCCCGATTTGGCAAATAAATCACCCTCAGATTGTTCTTTCCATGCTCCAATTTTCGATCAGAAAAAAAAATATATGCCCCGACGGACATGACCGACAGATGTGAAGAACGAGCATCCATACTCTGTCCGGACCGAGCCTTTGGCAACCGACTGTTCCCTCTTTTCCTCTTCCATTTAGTCCTTACCTCAGTCCAGTTATCACGGTTCTCGGCAGTCAAGATACCGATGGGGGCCTCCTTGCGGTCACCGGCAGCCTTGATAATGCGCTCGAGCTGCACCTCAATGTCGGCTGTCGAGAGAACCTTTCCATTCTTGATCACATCAAAGACAAAGAACTGGTTGTTGCGCACAACGGCGATGTGGTTGTTCTGAGCAGGGTCAAAGGCAAGCTCAAAGTCGCTGGGCTTGGCGGGGTATCTGCAGGCGTTGAACATGTACTTGTATGTCGACGAGTCCAGAGGCGACTTCTTGGCCATCTCAGGGGGAAGAGACTCGTCCACAACCTGGCGACGGAAGTCCATGGCGGCCTGGATGATCGAGGCAGCGCGGGCGGTGTTCTTCTTGCGCAGGCGATCATCCTTGTAGGCATAGAAGTACGAGACATAGACGACCACAGGGTCGCGGTAGCCAAAGTAGGCGAGGTCATTCCACCAGTCCTCGAGCCAGTTGACGGTCTTGGGGTCGTTAGCCTTGGCCAGCAAGCGCTTCTGCAGTTCCTCACCAACACCACCGGGCTTCTTGAACTCCTCAACAGCCTTGGCGGTCTCGGCAAATTCCTGGTCGTTCAACAGGGGGCGCACCGAGCGAAGGTAGCGAGCGCAAGTCTCCTCCAGAGTTGGGACTGGAAGCTTGGGCAGAGCGCTGTCCCAGCGGTAAAGAGGGCCCTTGGTCAGATCGGGCTGACCCAGGCCAGGGTAAGACTCAATCTTGGCCGACGTGTAGTTGCGGAAGAGCATGTTCGAGACGATCTAAACAGATAAAGTGGTGAGGATCGGTACTGGTTGTGTAAGTAAACGGTGTCTGGCAACAAAAGTACTCAGGGATCGTGTTCCTGGCAGACCCTGCAAAGGAGGTGAAAGGGTGGGTGGGAGTCGAGTGTGCCTGAAAGAATATTATTGGTACCTTAGGCTGGTTGGGCTTAATAGAGTGCTTGAACGAGTTGAGCAGGAAGGGGCGGGAGGAGGCGGCGAGTGCACGAAGAGACATAAGGGCGGAGAGGAATGGAGGGTGGAAGAGGGGAGATGGAAATGGCTGAAGAAAAGAAAAGAAACGTGATGGCGGGGAAATGAGTACCTCTTTTATAGGGTCAAAGGTTCATGCCAGTGATCAGCCTTCGAACCACAAAAAAACGGCCAACTCGACTACATTCGGAAACCTCAACCAGTTTGCCTGAGTCTTGACCTGCTTCCCACCCGTGCCCGGGAAAGCAAGGATAGCGACATTACAGAATCCTGCTCATCCCGGCACCGGCGACCATTCTTCACATGCACTTTCATTTCATGTACTCAGACAGGCACATCGTCGGCGGTTTATTTTGGCTCTTACAGGTTGTCACCCCCACTCTGTTCACCCTCGACGTCTAATATCTCACACGCTATCCCAACCACCTCATTCATTCCAGCTCGCTGTCGGAGTATTGAATCTCAATTCATTCCACACGTGATGACGGCGGCAAGTTGGCCCATTGCCCGATGGTGCCCTTCTGGCCTCCTCTCTCTCCCTGTACCACGGTGAATGAGAGCTCTATTTCTTCTCCGCAACGATCTCTTTACAGCGACAAACTCGTACAAAGTAACTGTCTACTCGATAATGCATCCTCCTCGGCTCGGTCTCAATCGTCTAACGTTGGTTTGGTGTGCTTTCCCGTTTATTCGACAGAGAGCGTCCTGACATGACCGTGTCAAAATGTATAAGAACTTCCACACTCTACTGTGATTGCCTAGTATAAACTGTCCTTGTAGTTGAGCGACATCATCTGACCCTAAAGCATGCGTCTTGTTACATAGAGTGGTATAGAGAAATAAACACACGTAATGAAAGGTTGGCCACTGAGTTCAAGTCGAGCTGAGAATATCCATGCATCAATCCAATATGAGGCTTCAGTCTGGTCGTGAGCAAGATTTAACGAAAATAACAAGGAAGGTCAAATGACGATTGTCTACTGTCTACGCTCCTGGATTGCGAGTAAGGACCACCTCCGCGACAGGAAGCAAACTCCCCGCCTTTGGAGGCAGATCAATACTCCCCTCGAGCGATGGGTATTTGTTGTGGAGAAGGAAGGATACGGGAACAGGCAATAAACTTAGTCATGGCTTGCCCTTGCGGGCGAAACTCTCCCACACTTGTTTTGATTCGTGCACTGTTTGAGCTGTTCAAATTTGTCTTCAAATACCTATACCCTGGGTATGATATCTAATATATCCTGCCTGTCAAATACCGCCACTGTGATGAATACTCTGTGTCCATATCAGAGCACTGATTGCCTATGAAGCCAAAACTACCAGAGCCTCTGAACTAAACTAGCATCATGGACTTGTAGCCAGACCCTCACCAATGGCGACCAAGTTTTGTCATTATGTAGTCTTCGCTGTGCTCAGGCGAATTAAATAGATTTTTTAAATGTGGAGGGAGTTGCACTCGGAGGAGTGGTGCTCTATCTTACCTGACTGTACAGAACCCCAGTGTTAGCGAAATTCCCCCGAGATTGCCCGCTAAACGAAGAGTCACTTAAAATTTGAACGCGTCTGTAAGAGCTATTCGCACCCATTTTGCTCTCTTACCTCATTCCGCGTATTTCCCACCACCCAACAAAACCAATCGCATATCTAACGGATACGGGTAACAAAGGGCAAAGGGAATGACAAACATGGAAGAGTTCAGTCGCACCTCTCCCGTCCGGATTGATACGGCTACTTGCACACATTAACGCACCAGGACCAACAGCTCTATTGCTGCTCCATCCTGTTTGTGTCCTGAGTCCTAGCTACTTGCTGTGCACTCTCTGTGAAGGCATGTTGTGCTCCCAAAAGCTATAACGAAATTCATCGTTCATCCATGTGCTCATGTTAATACGGAGATTTTTTGTGAGGCACCGTAGAGCAAAGAGGTGTTCTGAATAATAATAATAAAAAGTGTGGTTGATGCACCACAAGAGAAACACGACGACTGCTAGAGGAGTTAACGTGGAGATGGACAATGTATGTATTATATGAAATATCTCTCTTTGATAGTGTTTGTAAATTGGGATAGTGTCAATGCAAAGAGGAAGCAGGCGACATATGAACAATCGAACAGTCTGTGATAAGTGGTGTGAGTGGGATGTGAACAAAGCACTAATGAAAGCTAAAGGGTGGACTTGATGAGAATGAATAAATGGCAAGGAAAGAGTGACAGTGGAGATGGTGACAGGAAGGGTCAGAAGAACGGATGTATATTATGGCTCTTCGCTCGCTACTCAGTCTTAGGGCATGAAGTTTGTATGGGGCCTGTAGGTCTGCCCTTTATATAGCCCAGCTCCGAGCATACGTGGAGATGAAGAAGAATGGAGAGTGGTAAACACCGGAAAACAAACACTGAGCAGTTGCGTACAACTGGCGCCATAAGACTATGATGATACACTGCATCCTCGGACGGGCACTGTTCTTGAGCATAAACAAGTTACATTGTCCATTGCCGTAAAAACAATACAATAATGATTTGAGTAGTGAGTAATACATTCATACTCATATATATGTAGTCTATTATTTGCTCTGGTGCTCCAGGATAGAGTGGTAATGAGATTATGCTACGAGAGTTCAAGGCTCATTATCATTCGTCGGTAATGCTTACTACATGACATGGTGCGTTGGGGAGAGTCACGAACAAGAGTGCAGCGGAAGTCTTCTGTGGCATGCAGAGGACACAGACCCTCTGTCCCGATCATGCAGATTTGATGTCAATTGCCCTTGGAAAGCACGCCACTTGCCATGCTGAGATCAACAACAACGGGCACACTGTGGGTTTGACGTACGAAGATATTGGAGGGTTTAGGCTCCTCTTGATCCTCCTCATCAAGTGCTCAGCCGCAAAGGGCTGGTGCACTAACCAACCAACAAGAAATATTGTGCTGAGCTAATTTCCAATTTCCAACAGCCAAAGTGAAGATACTCAAACTCTGTTGCGTTCAAATGCCAACGACTGAGACTGAGACGGCAACAGGGTTGAGGACAGGTGATCCACATATACCCGTGTTTATAAAGTAGCAAAGAAGAAGCAGTGCTTGCCTGCACACTTGCACAGGTCAGGAACACAACAACAGCATGATCTTGTGCTTTTGGAGATCCTTGCACGCGTACACAAACACCTTTACAATGTATACACACCGTCCGTTCTGTTCTGTGCAGATGGACAAACCAGCAGACATTAACAGTATCCTGAAGGTGAAAATGTCGAATATGGTGTAAATATCTATGTTGTGGTGTACATACTTGTCGCTACTCGTGATTCGTACAGAGACGAATGGCCATGTTGTCCTCTCTTCCTGTCTTTCTCACCTCACACACAACTCTCGAGCAAGTGGATCTCAATCTCTTTATTTTCTCTCTTTTTCACACTTTCTCCATCACATCTATCTGTTTTCTCGCCCACTCTTACTTGCCATTCCTTCTATCCCACCAGGACAGGCACGCTTTCCTCTACAATAGTCTTATTTGTTCCTAAACACCAATTTGCAAGCAAGCTCTCATCCATCCCCCCTCTCTCCCATCTCCCTCTTCTCTCTCTTTTCTCACTCCCTTTCGCCCTATCTGAGATTGCATTGTTGAGCTTTACAGAGAGTCTGATTCAACAAAAGGGCACAGAAAGAGAGGAGACAAAAAAAGAGAGCATAAGAGTGAGATAGTGCGAAAGGGTGTGTGTGTGGGACACTGTCTATGTACGTGTACCTCTGAGTATTGGCTATGCGTCCTACGACTTTGGCTTGGAATAGAATGATTGCACCTCCTCAATGCAATAGCTTTCATTGCCTCATGCATGCTTTGCATTTGACTTCTCCCTATTTTCCTCTTGCTCACATTAACTTCCTTTCCATTCTTCCATTCTTCCATTCTTCCAATTCATCGCTTCTCCGCTTCATTTGACCCTATCCTTTCCCTCATTTTCATTTGTTTTTTCGAATCATTCCATTCTTCTCCCCTGCTCCCCACCTTTGGCTCCCTTTCATTTTGAGAGTTTTTTTTTTGCCAGCAGGACATTACACTCTGGCACGCATTCCAACAAATTCATTCTAACCTTAGAACTCTTCCTGTACAGACTACATGCCACCTCCACAGCCCATTCCACCGGTTGTGCCTCCTCTTGTCAGCAAAGACCAGGAACTCTCTTCGATAGTCCATCAAAGAGACTTTGTGGACCAACCAAACCTTTTCGACTCGCTGTCTAGAGCGGACAGACCACAAGACCCCCAGCCATCGCTACAAGAAGAGCACCAGGAACAGGAGCATCGTGCTCACTCCCAGGAACGAACACAAGAGCGCCAACAGCGGATACCGCCTTTTTCTCACACATTCAAACACAGCGATTTTGCAGACTCCACAGACTTTAGGGAATCAGTCCACGAGGAGGAGACGGCTCTACCTGACAGTGCTGATTGGAAAAGACTCCAAGAATTGGTGCGCCAGACGTTCTTCCCGGCAAAAGACAAGCACAGCAAGGAACAAAGCCAAGATCAGGAGCAGGACTACGCAGACGTCGTCTTCTCAGCCGACGACACGCCCATACCATACCCTTCCTCTGACTTTTCTACTCCGCCGCCGTTACCGCCGTTAGTGGTTCGCCCCACAGCGATCCCTCTGCCAAGAGCAACTCTCCTTGCTGACCCGGACCATCTGCCAGAAGAAGGCGACAACCCCACTGAAGGCGAGGATCTGTCGTGGCTCATCTTTTCGATTGCTACATCTCTTCTCATTTTTTCCTGTGTGTCATTGCTCCGGGCGTGCAGTCATAAGCCGTGGTTTGCAAGTATCATGGGCGCAGAATACTCGACTCTACATGGCCCTGGTGGACAAGGATCCCAAGGTATTGGGGGACACCATCGGGGCGGTGCTGGATCAGGGCCGCTTCAGGTTGCAGCAGACGATGAAGCGAACCAAGAACTGTCTCCGGAAGAACTTGAAGCTCACTTGGCGGTCATGACGGACGCAGAGCGACAGTCATTCGAAGCTGCCCGAGGTAATAATTGTTATATTTTTCTCGTCTGTGACACACACACCTCCTCCTTGTGGGTTCGACATGACCCATTTATCCGAGGAAGAGCTGAGGACGTGCGGCGGAAAGAGCAAAACGAACAGAGGGGAAAGGGGTTTGTGGGGTGCAAAGGGGGGAGGAGTGTGAAGGGATAACAGGCATGGGGGGGTTTCCTTCTGTTGTCCCACCTTGAACTGAGCTGATTAACTGACCGACTGACTGATGGTATCCATCTCTTTTCTCTCTTATATGCTCTACTCTATGTTACTTTGATTCTCTTGTCAACAACCTTCGCCAATGACGATCCATTCGCTGTTGCAACGTGGCGACGACAATAACAACAACATCCTCACTCACAACCAAAACAATTGTATCATGGAAACTCTTTTGATCTGTGCCTGTGTCTTGCTTTTCCCCTCTTTTTCAATTCGTTGCCCTATATGGAATTACCGTCTCGCACTTCTCTCTTGTATGCGACACATTGAACCTTGACAGCCTTCCAAGCCGCCAACCCACCATGCAGTGTACCGACAGACATCTCACTGTCTCAGTATTTGTCTATACAAGAGAAGGGCGTCTCAGCATGGGAGTTTGAGCCATCTTACGACCATCGGTTGCTCGTCCACGATCGAACGGAACTGTCGTTCTTTGATCGCGAGGCTAGTGTTCAGACCAACTTGCCACTGCCCAAGCAGCAAGAGGTCTACTACTGGGAGGTTAAGATGTTTGAAAAAAGCCCAAATACCACTGTTGCCATCGGTGTATCGACCAAACCATACCCTACCACACGGTTACCAGGTGAGTAATGAGAACAAGTGCAAAAGGGCGAGAAGGAGAGAAGGACTGGAACCACGATTCTGAAGTTCGCATTGTTGTTTGGCATGGCTGTGTTTCTTCACGTAATATTTCTTTGATCAAAAAATTATGATCAATAATTATATAATTCTATGTATATCTAATGTATTATTCAATATTTCTCTTTCATTGGGTATCATAGGTTGGAACCGTCACTCAGTTGCCTACTTCTCTACTGGCCTCAAATACTACAATGCACCATGGAGCGGTATACCATATGGCCCAGCAATGTATGAAGGAGATGTTGTTGGCTGTGGCTATCGTCCCCGAACAGGTACAATCTTCTTCACACGGAACGGCAAACGGATCGAAGATGCCTATACAGGACTTCGATACAACCTCTTCCCAACGGTTGGCGCCACAGGACCTTGTGTGTTGCACGTCAACTTTGGACAGTCTGGATTTGTCTTTGTCGAGGCCAATGTGAAGAAATGGGGTTTGGCTCCTGCTACGGGTTCGCTGGTCCCACCTCCTGCCTATGGTAGTGAACGCGGCTCTATTTTGTTGGAAGCAGGATCGACTAGCTCTCCAATGACCACCACTCAAGTCCCCCGCCGGCCTCCGTTACGCTCTAGCCAATCCAGAGCACGTGTCCAAGCCGCTGGTATCCTTGTCCAGATAGATGACAATGAAGCAGACCATTACCAGAATGGAGGTGGTGGCGGTGGCGGTGTGTTGGCGCATGGACGATATGGCACACCTCCCGTTGACATTTCGCTCTCAGATATCTCTGCGCCGCCTCCCAAGTACACAAGTCTGGATCAGCATGGAGGCACACAAAGTCACCTTGCAGCTGCGGTTGCAAGAGGAGCGTCGTCCGCGACAGCATTGTCTTCTTCATCTTCTGCATCATCGTCGTCATCAACAGCAGGCGCTGGAGTGACCGGGCTGAATCAGACTGGAAGTAGTATCGTATCCATTGGATCCCGTGGCCGCAGCGGTAGTCGTACCTCCCGAGCGACGGCCAAATCGGACAGCGAGAGCGATGACGATAGCGTGACACTCCTCGTCGATGCTCGCCCTACAGCAGTGGCTCAGGATGGTATTCATGACCGCTGAAATGTCAAACAAAAAAAAAGAGCACGAGGATAGTAAACGAGTAGAAGAGTAGGAGAAAAGAGAATGAGAAAGGAAAGGGTTGAGGAAAATGGAGGTACTGGATAAGGCAACTGCAGAGTGAGATATTGCTCTTATCCCACCCCCACCTCTTTCACCCTCCCTTTTTTCTCAGCGATGTCATATAGCCAAAGGCAGCTCGTAGGAATGATTTTTTACTTTATATCCCTTGTATCATAAAGCTTTCACATCTAAAAACAAGACTCTTGATTTAGTATTGGCGGAAAAGGAAACAGTAATGACTCTGCTGAAAACCCAACGTGTTACGCACGATGAAGGCGTCGTAACTCCAAAGAGTGTGAAGGATCAATCCTTGGAGATAACTGTTCGTTGGGGTTCGGACACAGTACATAGATCATGCGGATACTCATGAGATATATCCATGCCTTGGGTGTGATGTACAAACAAGATATGACGATAACCATCTCATCCGCTTCCGCCTTCGCTGGGTTACAGTATTCTGCTCTGAAGTTTTCAATATCTAACGCTTTATTCGCTCATGTTTATGCCTGTTACATCTCTGCTTGTTTGGAGAGGCTTACCATGTCACAGTGCAAATGTTTGCACATGCCCACAAAGGTTAAATTCTCAAACATCGCCATCTTTTTTTCCCATGCAACCTTGAGAGCACAGACCCCAATGATCCAATAGCAAAACTGTAGACAATGGGAAAAGAGACTCCCAAAGATGGATCACTATCGACAAGGCTCTCATTTACTATGGGATACTGTAGACATTGTTTATGGAATAATGAAAAAACGAACGCAGTCCAACGACATCAAACGATAGCTTTTGGGATATTCCATTTTCCTTTACCAATCTTGTCATTCTCTTTCTTAAAGGAAGGACTTTATATCATACCCAACCTTCTAGAAATCACAAAAAAAAACAGGAAAAGGATAAAAAAAAGTGCAAAGTGATTCTCAATTCATTTTTATTTTCACGATACTTGAAGGTTTTACTTGCGAGGAATGCATCCTGGACGGCAAACACAAGTGCATTCCTTGTAGTCTGCCTCAACTTGGCGGGTGCAGCCAGGAGGGTTACCCTGCTCGGCACAGCGACGAAGACCATCCGCACGTTCGGTCGCGCACCACGAGCAGTTGCGAGCCGCAGACACGACACCTGACGACATAACCGAGGCGAGGACGACAAGGGAGGCAAGGATGGAAAGACGCATGTTTGGAGAGAAATGAGCTTGGTAGAGGAGGGTATGTTTTCGTTGTTTTTTGTTTTACGATGGTAGGATTTGACGACAGCCTTTATATACCTGTGGAGACGACGCGGATGAAAAAAAATAGAGCCATAGAGTAATACAGACAGTACAACAGGGTATGCTATCTAATCTTTGAAGACAGCATGATGCACCCATTCTCACACCACTACTCCAAAGAAGAGAAACGAGCCGAAGAGTTTCTGTCACCTATGAGTTAGAGAGACGATGAGGAGAATGTAATGTTGTGCTACCGTGTAGCAAACGGATAGAGTCTTGTGAAGAATCCAATACCTGTAACCAACAAGAATTTCACCTGGGTACTGGATGTGTGAAAGACCGACCACCCATCGAAAAAAATGTCATGCCTTATGCAAACAATCTGGGAGCGCATGATTAAGATTAGAAAACATCATGGCGGCACTCGGCCTATTAGGAGTTTGTGCTGTTGTATTCAAAATATGGATTTTCCGGTATTGTTTGCTATGTGTCCAGGGAAAAAAAATAATACACAGGCATGCATGCGTGTTGTGTGTTACCCAAAATGAACGTTCTTCCTGCCACCATTGGTTCCTTTGCCATCGGCCTGCCTTGCCATTTCTTGTTACTTCAGTCTTTTGTTCGTCTCTCCACTTTGTCTACTATGGTCTAGAATGCTCATCGCTTATTTTTTTTTACTACATTTTTGTATTGTACACATACAAGAAATACAGATGTGTCATTGAGGTGCAACTCTTACCTGTGTTCAACCTCCCTTCTTGACAGCAGTTTTCTGAGCAACATTATGATAAAGCTGAATAGTAAATATCCTTCTTCATTCCAAGGCGAATAAAAAAGAAGCACAATGCATTGTTACCTTTTGGAGACGCCGACTCTCATCGATTTCAATTATGTGGGTCACACACCCACTCCCTCTGTACTCCAGTGTAGGAGGTCTCGTCATGAATGTGGTGATAAACATCCACTAGAAGTACCACCACACATTTCTTCATATGACATAAGGCATGTTGCCATGTCTCCGCCTTCCAGTTACTCCTTCAGAAGCAAGCTGTTTTAGAGATGTAGTATATGATGTCAGTGTGTTCTCTTATACATTCTTTAAAATTGGGAGAGAATGCTGGATGTCTCTATGGTTGGCCAGGATTTTGGGAGAGCCAAATTGGGGCAGAAAGGAGACACCAGAAAGCTCTTCTAGCGTTTTGGCCGACTCTCACTGCCTTCAGGTAAATTACTATCTCATTTGCGGTATAAAGTCAAAATGATTACTTCCTTCAGTTTCTACGCATAATTTTATGTAAAAGGTATGATCAAAGTAAAAGAAAAAAAAACTTCTCATAGTTGTTCACGATTTTACCATTAGGTTGGAGATGCCTCACTCCAATCGCCGCTACACTGGGATGTTGCCACTGTAGGTGTCATGTTGACAATCCTTTAGGTTGTAGTGCACAAAAAAAATAAAAAAAAACTGTCTCACATCAGATGGCGTAACACAACGACGGGTGAATGGTTTATGAAAGAGACCAGACTTTTTATCGATGTCTATTGCGCTGCGTTACGAGTTGCGTTGATGTAGCAAATGATACTATAAACATCGCTTGCTCACAGTACGACAAAAAATTGGACAGATGTCAAATGTTCTAGGCTACATGGCAGAAAGTGGTCATAAAAATTCATTTGGCTATCACAGCTGCGCGGGTCTTCACATCCGATCGACATAAACCAGCGATGGTTTGTGTAGATATACAGATTAACTAATTCCAGTACCATTTTCTATATTCTTCCATATACCTATTACGTGCTCCAGGGCGGCATGAGCCAACAGCAGTCGCGTACAAAAAAAATATGGAAGTCGCCTTTGCTCTGTAGTTAGGAGGGCTGAATTGATGGAGGCAAACCTTGATGGCCGTTTTGATGACTATTGTTTCCATGGTCGTTGATACAGCCAGCAAGAAAGAAATCATCAACTGAACAGAACAGCCATGATGCTAGTCCAGGAAGCGTTATGAGTTATGAGAACACATCTTTAGGATACAGTGGAGGATTGGGGGAGATATTTGAATCATTCGTAATGGCGCATATGGAACCGACAGAGTATCGTGTTATGGTAGATACAGCGTGTATTTAGAGCAGGAAGCAGTTTTATGCCAAGCATCCCAGCGGGCTTTGCGCAGACAATTCATCCAAGTCCACTCCTTCTACTGTATTTGTATCTGTCCAAGAATGAGTGGGCTTAATCTGATATTTCATTGTCATAGAGACTACGCGTTTTTTTTAGCCTTTACTCAACAAGGAAGGCTGTTTTTTTATTCTTGCATTCTACAGCCTCCCAGAGAGATTAAACGCGCGTATTATGGTCTACATCATGGGATGTTTGATCTCTTGCTTTTTGTTCAACAACCAATCTGACAAGAAAGAATTGGGCCACATCTCAAACAATCAAACCCATCTCCCCCCTGTTGCGCGCTCGATTTGTCAGACACAGAAATCGGCTTTCCCATGGATACATACAAGTACCACAACAGTGGCAATGCTCTCTTTTTTCTTTTGTAATACGTTTGTGCGACTCCAGAAAAAATATACACCGTGACCAGATTGCCATTGTGCAGCTCTGTTTGCCATTATGAATCACCCGTTATTCTTTACTGCACATGTAGGTTGTTGTGCCTGTAGGCGCTCTTTCTCCCATCTGTCTGTTTCTCTCCAAAACTTGTTCATCCGTACTGCCTCTCTGTTGGGTAACTGTTGGCGCCTTCCCATCTGCTATTTTTTCCTGTATCATGCTTTTTCAAATTTTCAGGTATTGGGATGAGAGAAAGAGAGAGAGGGAGAGATTATATCTACGTTTGGTGAAGGTTGTTTCACACTATATCTCCAAACACATCTATAGTACATTGTAATACGGTACAAACACGAAATGGAAGTGGAAGAGGACATGGGACAGTGATCATGAAGTTTCAGCAGCCACCCTTTCGCATGATGCCTGCAGTACTCGTTTGAAATGATTTTTTATCGTGTCATTGTCCTGAAAAGTATGCAGCATCAGGTATCCTTCCCGCTTTCCCTGCAAGTACTAAAGCACGTGTAGTAGTAAGCACATTAAACACATTTACTCTTGATACATAATTAACAAAGGTGACATTACTGGAAAGAAAATAAATAACAAGGCGAGGCTTTTATTTTTTCATTGTGAGATCAGAAACGCTCCTAGGCATTTATTCACATTGGTTTCGATTTTTTTGTTCTCTTGAAAACGTTCATTTGCGTGGGGTGCAACTAGGGGAACAGTCGCAGCGACAGGCAGCGTAAATGTCGTTGGCAATCGCCACGCATCCCGGTGGGTTGCCCTGGTCTCGGCACGCTTGGATATCAAGATCGTAAGCTCTCTTGCAGCTGGCATAGCAAGTCGAAATCGGTGGAGCAGCGACGACCGACGACCCGAGAGACGCAACGGCCAGGACAGCCAAGCAATTGAGAGTAGAAAAGGAACGCATCGTTAGTTCTTCGTGGAGGAAAAAAAAAGTTTTACTTGAAAAGAGGATTGATAACTGCCGTGAAGCGAGAGACGGGAGGAAAAGGAGCTTGAAGGTATGGTGTTGAAAAAGTAGAACATTGATCTTAGATCTCGATATTTTATACCTTTAGTTGGGTGAAGCCAATGGCTTTAGCCCATCCAATGTCTATGGAGACTATTCTTAGTGCAACCTCTTTCATATAGAGGATGGAAGACGATAGTCCAAGTTTTGTTTTTTCTTTGGATACAGCCTCGTTCTTACTTTGAACATTCTTCCACTAGACAGCCAACTCTTACTCTTCACAGAAAAGAAAGCAAAAGTATAACAATGCATAGATGGATATTTTTGGCCTTGGAATACCACCTGTACATGTATTCGCGTATTACAAACCGTACGCGTATGCAGTAGAAAATGCAGTCAATCGCTTCTCCAGACGCATTCCATCTCATGTAACCTATGTTTGCGGTAATTTCTTTGGCTGTATTGTATTACGAACGGCATTTCGACTATGAAGCTTTCATCTCTATTGCCATTTGTGAGCTTTGCTTGTAACAATATACAAGTCGATCTTTGAGAATGGCTATAATATTGTTTTACCAAGCAATCATGGCATTTAATGCCGAAAAGAAAGGCTGATTGCTGAATACGTGACCTAAACAGGGGAGCGGTCTAGAACATTTAACGATCATGATCAAGCCTGATCAAGTCGCCTGTTTCGTATGATAAGTTGGCTTCCTCAACGTGTTTGTATACAACGGAGGGCTTTAGTCACGTAAGCTTTGCACCTCCGTCTACCTCAGTCTTTTGTAGGAGAAACAGATTCCGCTAGATAACTGCCCAGTAGAGCAAGTGCAGCGGGATCAAATCCCTTTTCTCTTTTCTGATGGCCCCTGGACTGTTGTGAGTTGATGTTGAAATGGGCAGAGATTTCGACTGCAATTGCGCACGATAGCCCTTTCTTGCCTAGATCAGTATGTGTTCAAGCACAACAGTGAATGTAGATATCATATTGCTTGGTGTAGGAACACCAATACACTGTGTTACACCTATGTAGTGCTCCAAACCCTGAGCTTTACCGTATACATTCTATTTTTGAGCATCATAAGACGTTCTAACTTATCCATGGAGAGGTGCCATGTCGAAAAGTTAGAAATGAATAGATAACAATCATCTCTCGTCAATTCCGCTCCTCGATTAAAACATTATAACATGGTCAGGGGAACTCGTGGCGTGGAGCCATGAGATAGTAGATCCCACTTTAGCAGACAAAAGTCTATATTCGACTACCCACAAAGTTTACAGCGTATTATATTAGATTGCTCGCAAACACTTCTTTATCTCCTCCTGCGCTCCGCCTTCATTATTCCTACCGCTCAAGACTCTCTTATTGCCATCGACCTGACGCTTATACGTCATGATGCACCTAGCATTTAGGAAAACAGAATGTAGACTCTATTCTCGGCTAACACTTTTTACTCCAATTAAAATATGCAGAACTTTAGGACTATTTGGGCCATCCATTAGCTTGTGCTGCATTCACCTGGGTGACAGTTGCACCAACAGATATCAAAATTGGCTTCAGCTGCTTCTTCGCACCCGGGAGGATAGTGTTCTCTGTGGCATTTCATCATTGCGAACATGAGAGTGGTGTAGCAGTCTTTTTCGCAGCGATCTGTGGCAGGGTCGACATTACCGTCACCGGTAGGTTGTGCAGTTGGTGCGGCAACAGCCATTGATGGTATCAGAGAGACAGACACTGCGATAACGGCGACTACGGCGACACACCAGACGATAAAACGAGACATCTTGCTGAGCTGGATGATGAGGAAGTGAGAGGTGATGACGATGACGGATGGTGGTGGTGATGTTGAGGGTGAGGATGGAAGTTGATAGATAAAGCTGATTGATTCGACAAAGAGGAACCAGGGTGCCTATTAAATATTAGCAAGAGGATGATGGGGTTCGTTTTTTTTGCCTCACAATACATTTCTAGGTTTGCAATCTTCTTACGGTTTCTTTTTGAAGCGGTTTTCCCGCCAATAAAAATCTCCTCTTCTCCAGATGCATGTGTGCCGATAGGCAGTGAAGACAGTAAATCACGGTTGTTCCCCTAATGTTCAGCCTTTGCACAGCAGCCAGCAGATCTTGTTGCGCAAAATTCTTACATTTTTTTCTTTTATTATTGATCTCGCTACCCTTCCCCTCCTTTCATAGCACTGGAGCATCCTCTCAGAGTATTGGAGCAGAAAAAAGCCAATGAGAGTACAGCTACTTATCCGCGCCAATAGCAAGCCTCGTGGGTCGAGGCTGTAGTGCTGCTGTTTGGTGTTTTTTATTTTCCCCTGGTGTGTCTATAGGAAACATTTTTCAAGGCTCTTGACTGTGATTTGAGCTACTTGTATAGAGAGTGCGCGTTTCAAGTCAACACTGAATTGCGACTGGAATGTAACACTGTTACCTAATACAATCATTCATTACGATTGCTAACTCATTGGGAATTAAAATCTGGGCATGGTTGATTCTGAGCATGGCGATGAATTAGGGGTAAGGATGAACTGACGCACCGCTACTTTTCCAAGATGAGAAAACTCGCGTGTTTCACTTGAGCACAGCCATCAACTGCGGAGAATTTTTTTGACACACAGACCAAGCCAGGGGGCCCTTTTCAAACCATGAGTGTAAATGCACTTACACACCAAGAAATCGTAATAGGCACAATCTTGGTAAGCTTACATTGCTAGAAAGCCAATCACAGGTCTCCAAAGACGCATGGTATAGTAAATATATCATATAAAGGCTATTTTCTAAAGATGATCGTGACGAGATAGGTAAAGCCATGCTACAGATCAGGATTGTGGACGAGCCCCAAATGATGTAACCTTTAGTTTTACCCGGGAAAAAAGTCTGAAGTCGTAAACAGGTACAAACAGTAGCAACAGAACAGAGAAAACCAGTTCTTTTTCCTCCCTTTTATACGCCACAGCAGAAAGTGAAGACTCCTGCCCCAAAGGTCCTTGCATGTAACTTTTTTTCCCCTACCGAGTTGTGCATTGCCCCGCAATTGTAAACAAGAATTCTCACAGACAATTGCCAACTTTTGTTTCAAAAGCGGCAGCACTCTGTAGAATAGCATTTATTGCTCTTTTCCTACGCTCCTGGTTGTCGTTATTGCTATATGCTTATGTGGTCGTTGCAGTTACTATGAAGAGTATCAGGCGTTGTACCTAGCACAGCGCTCTGCCACGGCTACTTGTGTGGACAGACAGTAGAATTCAATATTTTTTATAATGTTGTTTTATGGGGTAATGGAAAAAGACTACTTCAACATACTGCCTTTGTGATCTTTGAAAAGTCGGGGTAAAGGAGCTCTGGATGCTCATGATCAAGACAACGGTACGAAACACATTTTGTTGTCGCAGTACGCCAATTCCGACGAATCCCGTCTCCTATTGTCTCTCTCCTCTAATAATAGACGATCAATCTCTAATAGAGAATGCGTGACAATCCTGCCATAATCAGTATGCCTCTGCAAATAGAAGTAGTGAGCATCAAGAGACCTAGTAGACTTGAGTATGAAATATATATCATCCTCTGCCACATCTTTCATTTCATTTCTGTACAAGGTAGGGCGACCACTGGGCACATTTGAGGCCCAACCAGCAAAGAAATATGAATATGATACGAGCCAGCCTCCCACACAATCAAAGTCCTCGAGATGTTGTAGACTATAAAGGTCAGAAGAGATAGCAAACTGCCCTTTTTTTATTATTGTTTCAATAGACTCTCTTTGTGGGCAATGTGCAAGTTTGTACAAGTGAATACAATAGAGGGTGGATTGTGGAGAGACTTTGTAAATATTAATGTGGCCGATGTGGTGATCTAGCTTGTACCATATACTTGACCTTGAGCTCCTTGAGCACCCGGTTCGCCATCTGCATCAATGTAGCAAAATCAAAATGCCCATACTTGGCCCAGAATTGGGATGCTCCTCCGCTCCCCTGGCGCGCCCACACCATGGCCGGGAAACAAGGGCTCGACATGCCGTGAAAGATTCGCGATACCACACGCGGTGATTCCAGAATCCGGAGTGCTGCTGGCGGTTGCTGTCGCTGCAACAACGCTCCTTGTGTTTTACTGGATCCTGGAAGACTCAGCACTGCATCATCCATCTCTGTTTGCCACTGCAGCCAATCATCACCCAGCTGTTGAAATTGCTGAGATAAAAACACTCGCAGATCGACTTCGACAGCCGTCCGCCAGTTCCTCTGGAGCTCTTGGATAAATGCTGGTTGGTAAGTGTACATTGATACCGACTTGCTGACTCTCTGCGCCATGGCCATTCTTTGAGCTTTATCATCT
Organism: Actinomortierella wolfii; assembly: GCA_016098105.1. Classification (NCBI taxonomy): domain Eukaryota; kingdom Fungi; phylum Mortierellomycota; class Mortierellomycetes; order Mortierellales; family Mortierellaceae; genus Actinomortierella; species Actinomortierella wolfii. The sequence continues at coordinate 162,985 of JAAAIY010000022.1, forward strand.
GCTGCTGAAGGATCGAGATCCATCGAAGGTCCACTAGTCAATTCTGACTCTGCCCTCTCCTTCTGCTTCATCTCCTCAAAGACATCACCAATACCTTCGCCGTGAAGCCTAGCAAAATATTCTTGGATCCCCTCTGTCAGAACTAGCTCTGGTTCCGTCAGCTCACGCTCTACTTCTCCAGGCTGCGAACCATCGCTTGCGCTTGCTATACTTTGTTTGTATAATGGTCGAGGCTCAAGTGCTGGATGCATTTGCCATGTTGGTGTTGCTACCGAGTGGAAGAGCTTGTACACCTCATCCACCTTGGCCACGCCAGCTCGCTCAACAGCACACACCTTTTGGTAGAGTCGTTCGCTCAACTGGTCCAAAAACAGGATCGTCAGATGTCTCTTGGTTTCCTCAGAAACAAGATCTTCTTCATCTTCTTCCAAATCTGAATCATCTCTCTGTTCCTGCTGCTTCTGTCGACGTTGGATATCCAGCTGAACCTGCACAGGATCTTGAAGGATCTCGAGCAGCCATGCAGGCTCACTCATCTCAAAGACGATCCACTTTTGCCGCCGAAGCTTTTGAAGCCCCCGATACAGCTCATGGTGCGAGATCTCAAACGTCTGACAAATCTGCATTGTATCGCACGCATAGCCCATCGACAGACTGCCTCCACTATTCTTTGAGCGCCCGCCTCGATTGTATGATGGGTTTGAGCGGTATGTCGTTTTGACGCCGTTCCTGATGATCCAGTCCAGTAGCGGCAATTTTTGATCCACGTCCACAAGTCGATCTTCAGATTGGACCAATTTAAAGATGCACTTTGACTGGATGGCTAAATAACAAAAAAAGAAAGAAAAAAAAGCGTCAGTCATTCCTTTTTCACCGCAGAGTATCACATCTGCTATAGGGGAAAGGGCCGGCTCTCACGTAAATGCAATAACTTACTTCCGTGACATTTAATGGACCTTGATTCATCCAGTTCAATGTAACTCAAAAGTGTGGCAAGCACCTCCTTCTTGAGATCAAAGTCCTGCTCGGCTTGCTCCTCTTTAATAAGAACCCACCGCTCCTGCCGTTGAAAGCTGCGAGGCAACATCCTCCGATACATATTCTCCCTCGGGTCGATCGAAAGCCGCTCCTCTGGTGGTGCCACTGAAACGATGCTCTTTGGCAAGAGAGCTGCCACATCCAAAGTCTTCTTTCCATATCGGTTGCCCCCATTTTTGATACTCATCGAATGGCCATCGTTCTGACGCACTTTCTTTGATGGTGGCATTCCATCGTCATCGTCTGAGAGCTCTTCCGAGAAGCTATTGTCTCGGCCATACGGCAGCTGGGTATGACTGGAACCTCTCTTTTTGAGTCCAATGCTATCATATCGATTCGACGAGACCGACGACAATGCGAAAAGAGCATCCTTCCTTTCTGGAACTGCATTAGCATAAACGCCGAGCAGGAGCCATCTCAGTGTTTCGTAGTCCATACCATCTGAATATGCCAGGCTTCGGTGTTGCAGATAGTCCTCCTGCGACAAAAACATATGGCAGTACGACTGTCGGCCATCGCGACCTGATCGTCCAATCTCCTGGATATAGTTCTCAAGCGATTTGGGCATGCAAAAGTGGATCACCGATCGGATGTTGGACTTGTTCAACCCCATACCGAACGCGATTGTGGCACACAGAATCCGGATCCCTCGTTGGCTCGAGGAGCCTGCAGTCATTGTTGTTGATGTCCCTCCAGCACCACCAGAGGCTGTGCCACTGGTCTGACTATTGTCCATGGAACCGCTATTCAGTGTGCTGCCTCCAGCACTACCAGTACCACCTCCGTGCATAAAGCGCTCCTGGATTCGCTGTCGGTCCTGTGAACTCTTACCAGCATGATAACTCTCGGCATTAAAGTTGCGTACCCTCAAAAAGGCTGCCAAATGATCTGCCTGCGACTGTTTCATCACATAAATGAGAATGGCATCCATGTTCATGAACCGTGGCGACCGTAACATATTCAAAAGTGCCTCTTCTCGATGGTCTTCAAGCGAGACCGACATGACGAGGTTCTTGCGGATGACAGGACCCGATAACACGCCCGTCGACCGGTCAATATTGAGTGCTGTGCAAATCGAACTTTTTGTTGCCTCCGTTGCTGTACCTGTCAGGCCTAAAACGCACGGTGATCCCAGTTGGGTCTGGAGGAGATGGTTGAGCATCAGGTAGGCGGGGCGGAAATTGTGAGACCACTCGGACAAACAATGTGCTTCGTCGACGCAGAGGAATGATATTTTGGGGATTGTGTTTGATTCAATCAGGCTCAAGAAGGAAGCGCTTGTGAGCTTCTCAGGAGAAATAAAGAGGATCTTAATTGTGTTGTCTGCAAGTTTTGCCATAAAGTCCTTAAACTGCGCGTCTGTTTGCTCGGCTGACGTCCAGCAAGCACCAATAAGGTCAGGAGGAAGACATTTGACTTGGTCGTACATAAGTGAGATCATAGGCGAGATCACCAATGTCAGGCTTGGGACACCAAGCTTGGAGAAGACATAAGCAGGCATTTGATAAGAAAGTGACTTTCCTCCGCCTTGAATTTCACAGGTTGAGTAAAAACAATAAAAGGTATAATTAGATGTTAGCACGCGAAACAAAGTACATCTACTCAATACACTCAAACTAGGAACAGTAGACGTTACCTGTTGGTAGAACTAGTAAAGTAGACTCATTATTGAGGATACGTTTGATCGACTCGAGCTGTCCATCTCGGAAAGAGCTGTAACCCCAAACTTTTTGAAGAATATGACCGAGGTTCACCTTCATAGAAGGGCTATCTTTGGGCATGTATCTCGGGGAGATGGATGCCACGAGAGGGTCGTCCATATCTCCACTGGTGTCATCTCCGCCTGCATCTGGGATATGTCCGTACCAAGGTAAGGTCTCTTGATGAGACGCGTCCAGATCATCAAGATCGCCAATATCATCACTAAGCAACATCGATTGTTGGTGGCTTCCTAGATTGGTCATCACTCCAGAGGAAATGCTGAAATCTTGATCAATTTCGTCTTTCCAACTCTCGGTATCAAAACGACCCACAGTGGCTGCTTGACTAGTGCCATAGTATGACGAGGACATGCGATAACGACCACTTCGGTATCCACTGCGGCCTGAACGTCCCGATTTCCTCTGCAAGTTGTACGCAACATAGTTTCCGTCCAAATGTGAGCTTGAGGATGTTGAACGCCGTGCACCTGCCCTGCCATAACCCACACCATGGTATGACCGATCACTTTTGACAAGAGGTTTGTTGGAGTTGGCCCATCCAGACGTGATTGATGGTCGCGATATAGAATCGACAGCACTTTCATCTGTCGGTACTTTGGAAGATGCCGCTGTTTCTTCACCTTCCACCTCGTGCGGTATCTCAGGCATAGTAGGGTCTTCGCTTACTGATTCTACTATTTGCTTCTTCTCGCGAGAGTTGGAAGTTGTGGAGCGTTTTGTCGCACGCACAGTAGCTGCTGTCGATTTGGATGAGGAAACCACAACTATTAAAATGCAGGAATGAAACGAGAGTGAGTGTTTTTGTAGCTACGCTAAACGATTTCATTGATATCTCCATACAAATCTGCGAGGACAAAAATAGTGACATACTTCGGTGCAGCTTGGTGGTACGTTTCTGCGTCTTTTTCTTACTCCGGATGTTACTGCTATTGCCACTCTGAGTGTCCTGCCATGCTGATTCCTCGTCAGCATCAGAATCACCATCAGATTCGTAGTTCTCTTCCTGTTGGAACGAACTAGACATGGTCATCACTGCCTCTTTTGTTGTCGCTAGCGGATCTACCATTCTTTGTTTGCCCTTGTCTTGGGATTTATAATCCTGGTCAAACTCCTCATCCTCCAATCGACTGAAAGAGAGAGGTAGAGTTGAACGCCCATAGATTCGTCGGTGGCGGAGTTGATGATGCGCATGAATGCCTGGTGCAACAAATAAGAAATCATCATCCGATCCCGGGCTGACGGGTGTCGATTGTGAAGGTTGCGAAAACGTTAGACTTGGCATTTGCTCCGAACCCCTCGGTGAGGAAGACGATGCGGACGCCCAAGCTCTCTCAGCACCATGCTCAACGATATTGCTACCGCCGTCGGACAGCTGATCTATGTTCGAATCCATACGCCAACTAGGTGAGGTGTTGATTCCTTGAAATGTACCCGAGTTGAAAAAGGCTCGTGCCACGGGCGACGATACCTCTGGTGAATGCTGTGATGGGTCATCCATGTGACCCTGCTCAACCCATGGTTGATCATTATTTTCATGCAGGATATAATCAGCAGGAGATGCTGCTCGGGAGCCTTTGACAAACTTTTCTCGTTCCAGTGATTCATCGTCTATACTATCATGGATAGACATTGAATCCATTGCTTCTGTGGTTGACTTGAACAAAACGTCTGAGTGACTAATGGAATTAGGTGCAAGTGGATTGAAGTCTGGATGGCGCTTCGGAGTAGATTTCCGAGATGGCGACATCAAGACTCTTGGACCAGTAGCACCAGAGTGACGGAAGAGACTTCGTGATGTTCTAGAAGCAGCCGATCGTCGTGGTGTAAGGAGCAGCGGATTGGTTGAATAAGGCGATCGATCCAGCTCCAGCGAATCTTGAAAGCCATGGTCTTCACTTTCTCTGTCTATCTCCGTTGTTTCCTGTGATGAGTGCACTTGGCTGACTTGTTCCTGCGACTGAGTAGAGGTGATTGAGATATTGCTCGCTGTCCGGGACATTTTATTTCTCTTCTTTGACTTGTTCATCCCTCCAAAGAGAGGTGACTTGGCTGCTGGACGATTCGACGGTGACAAAAATGGATTGGTGGAAGATGACCCTGGCTCATCAGTTATACGGGATGTAATCGGGGTGCGTAAGCGACGACTCGGTGTATGAGGAACAGAAAACACTGAGTCACTCTCTAGTCCTTCCTCGATGGAACCCAAGGCGTTCGCTCCAGATGGTCGAAGATTACTAGACTTCCTTGGAGAGAAGAGCAGTCGGGCAGTACTGTTTGACCTTGGTGACGGTGAGGAGGTTGAATATGTTCTCACTCTACTCGGAGTACGAACTGGTGATGAAACAACGCTATCCCCAGCAACAGGTCGTGACGAGTGAGATGTTGATGGTGACGAGTACAAGTCATCCTGAGTGCGCCTACTCTTCCTTGGAGACATCATGCCAATAACGTTCGGTGATATATACTCCACTTGCTCCTTAGCCTTTTTCGTTGGTGTCCGGATAATGGCTGATCCAGCGCTACGCCCTGCTTCCGTGTCAACCAAGAATAGATTGGAGGTACGATGTGACTTTTTAGGAGTCCTTGATTCTTGTTCTACGACTTTGCTGGACGACGAGGATGCCTTCGAACGTGCCGTTGATGACGATGATGATGAGGATGAGGCTTCAGCTGACCCAGACGAAGCCGACATAGCCGCAATGGCTTTTTTAAGCTTGCCATAAGCACGGTACTTTTTGACTATAAATATATAAGGCAGGATAAGTAATGTCATGTAAGTATCGCCTTTCAAAGCTCCTCTTGCACACAGCAAAGCAGGCATTGCGGATGAAAATATATCCAGACGTACCCATGCTGTCATCATTGCCAATATCTGCCTGCGTGGGTGATCGGCCGTGCTGTTTCAGAAAATTAGCCTCCCACGCTTTGAGCTCTATTCTTGTTGCCTTCATTTCCTTGTTCAGCTCTCGCAGAATATCAGAAGATCGCGATGATGCGCGTTTCCCAACATCCGTAGGATCAGATGACGCTGAAGGTGCTGGCGGCAAAGACTTGGTGTTGTGTTCATGATCGCGTCTCCTTGTCTCATGGTTGACACCAGAAGCGCTACCTACTTCATTGTCCAAAGACTGCATTGGCGTACGAGCTTGTTCCTGATTATTTTGTCTCTGCTGCCGAAGATCTGCGTTCCGAACCTCGCGCTGCTCTTCCTGGCTAGTAACGGAGATATCAGTCTTAACTTCTCTGTTGCGGGGCTTTGTCACCAGAAATGGGTTATATGCTTCGTCGCGACGGTCTTTATCAGTACGCATGGCGAAACTGGTACTATGTCCTGATGAATGGCTTTGTGAGTCTGCATCAAAAGCCGGCACATCGTCTCTCGGTGACGCGAGTACATTGGCAGGTCTCTCGCCTGCATGTCGACTGGACTGTGTCCAGCTCATTTGTTAGAAGAAAGGCGAAGGAGAAGAATTTGACAATGTACTAAGGTAGGGAAAGGGACACCAGATCACATCCCCCACGCAAATGACGGCGAGGGTGGAGGGAGGGAGAGAATGTGGAATAGAAGGCTTGACAAGGTGGTAACCCAGAAGTAAGCAAAGGTCAAAAGACAGAGAGGGGAGAAAAAAAGTTCGCGTACTTTTAGGGTGTTGTTTTTCAAGAAAACTTCATTTGACGGTTTTTTTCAAAGTCACGAAAGTTTAATAGATGGCCAAAGACGCCGCGCGTGGACGTTTTTGGAGGCTTCAGTAGACATCTTCCAATATAGCCCCAGACGAAGCTGCCGGAGCTTCTCTTGCTCAAGCCATTCCACCACTTGGCATTTCCAATAGCTGGCTGGGGAGCGATTCAAGTCCACTGAATCTGACAATGGTTGGCAAGTTGGCTGATATACATTCGTGCCAACAGTTGCCATCGGACAATATTGCTCCTGGCTGCTACTGCCACTAATCTCCGCCTCGTTCAAGACACACCGCGCTTTCGTCCGATGCTGTGACTCGATGGAAGGTGACTGTGTCTGCAGTATAGGCAAGACAACTGAATCACTAGACGGTAGTGCTGTATATTCTTCTTGATCACAGTGCAGCGCTTGATCTCCAAACTGTAGTTGTTGCTGTTGCTCATCCCAAAGTTGATCTTGTTGTTGTTGTTGTTGTTCGGATATGGGCTGGCCAAACTGGTCAATAGTCGTATAGTACGAAGATATCGAAGAGCATTCTCCGTCGATTAAAGAGGGTGTCGCACAGGGCGATACTAAATCTGATGAGCGTCTGGATGACTCTTGACGTATCCATGGATAGTTACTCCTACAGCCTGGCTGTTGAGCAGGCTGTGCAAAGATCGAGTTTGCGACCAGTACGCTGTGTGCTTTTTGCCATAGATTCGAGTCACCTTCAATTAGCCTAAAAAAAGAAAGAAAGCAAGGAGGATTAGGTGTGAGCCAAAAAAAATAGCTGGTTTAGATTAGAAGATCTGTTTTGGCACTGTGGTCACCGTTTGCGTACACTGGGACCCTTCCCCCCCTTTCTGCTCCATCATCCCCTATTTATTCTGAATAGCATCTCCGGGATATCCCTCGGAGTGCGTGAACGTGCACTGAAAACATCAGGGTGCCAAAAAGGACTTTCCGTGTTGGAATAATAAATTAAAAAAAGCGAATAAATCACAGACATCATTGACTTACCGTTGGAAGCGACGATTGACTTGTAAGAGTCGGCCAAGCATTTGACAATCGTCTGCAAAAAGGTGGAATATAGCAATCCATATGTCGTCAACGAGGTCGATAGACTTGTGGGAAGTCATTTGGGACGGACTGGAGCATAAGGTTGCTGGAACACTCGTAAAACATGTGGAAGAGGTATCAAGGGAAGTGTGTTGTTGACAGTTTTGGGTCGCTGTGATGAAGCCCGTGGAGACAATTTCCGAGAGACTACTGTAATCGCATTTGCTGTATAACGAAGTGTGGTGAACTGGGATGGAATTTTTGATCGAATGGCCCAAGCTATTGGTATCGCTCTTCTTGCCCGAGAAGGACTTTTCTCGGTCAGGAGATGCGAGCGAAGGAACGAAGGTAAGGGAAGGCATTGTGAGGAGGAGGAGCAAATCTGCGAAAAGTTCTCAGCTCAATATTGAACAAGTTCAACAGGAAAGTGCAGGAATGAGGAAATGAGACAGGGGTGAAAGACAAGCAAAGTAAAAACAATGGTGGAAAAGAGTAGGCCTATTTGTATCCTGTCGCATCACATTTGGGATTCCCCCGGTTGCTGTCAAAATCCTCATCCGTACCGATCGAGTACATACATGGTGCTCTTTTTACCGTCGTTTTGATCATCAGGGTATTACTCGCAGCATCCCTGTCAACTGCCTCCATCTATTTTCTGCCAACCATGAAATGCAACGAAGTGTCATACAGGACCCCTTTAATTTCCTTGGAGATCCCAGCACATTTGACTGGTTCCCGCCCAGGAACGAATAGGTGACAGTACACGCTAAGAGATTGGTTAGAATTGGATATTTGGAGATAAAAAGGGGGGAGCGACAATTTAAAAAGCGAAAAGAAAAAAAAAAGGAGGAAGGAAGAGAAAAGCGAAGATGGGCGGTCAACGAACTACAGAGCATGTGCCAGAAGTCGACAGCGAAAGAAAATTAGGGGAAAGATACCAGGGACCTCCCTTTCTCGCTAACCCCCTGCTGTGCTTGGAAGTACCAATGAGGTTCACTAAGAGCGCCCACCTGCAAAGAGTTGTCATCTATATCCTTTCTTTCACTCCTTCCTCCCTTCTCCTGCTCCTCCTCATCCTCCCCCCCCTTCTCGCTCGATGGACATTCGTTACTCAACGCTCAACCTTAGAAGAGAGCGTGCGCTATTCCCTACGAGCACTAGAGTGCCCAAATTTACGCCTGAGCTGGGCGTCGACTTTGTTGACATCGCAAACAGTGCCAAGACTTGGGCAAAACTTTCAACCCCTTGCTCAACCACATGGCCGTCGGACTGTGTGAGCGTTCGACATGAGCTTTTAGGTAGAGAGGAAGATGTGGCTGAAAATAGGACAATTAAACCATGAGACAATATACAAGCACAAACTGTTCCGCACCTGAATGAAAAAGTGTAAGATGCAAAGTACGAAACGCCAAAGTATAGTTTGTTTTGGGTACGCAAAAACAAGACTACTTGGAGACAGCAGCTATTTGATAAAAGATTCACATTTCATATTACAAAAACCATGGGAAACATCATACCCAAGTGGTAAAACATTAATCATCTTTGTATTGCATAGCAAATGTCAAAGCAAAGTTCATACAATAGAAATGCGTATGAAATCGCAAACTCTCCATATGCACCCTCCTTATTTTACAGGAACGAGCAATGCAAGTTAAATTGTGGGAATTGTTCATGGCTTCTAATTCGTCAGACGTTGAGTATGTGATAGCAAAAGAGTTACAACAACTAGCGCAATGAAGACAAACGAAATTTTCCGTGAAGCGAGCAATTCATGTAAGAAAACTTTCGGGAAACAACCATGCATACTACTACTTCTTCAGGCTCATAGATATAAAGGCGAGCTCGGCACTATCTTAAAAGTCATACAAAGCAATAGATATCTTAGTCAATTCCATCACCAAGCTTCGAAACCACTAAATGCCACGAAAACGACGCGTTCCAAGGCTGGGAGCCCCTTAAAAGCACGAAATTGTTCAAATGAGTTCGTGACACGTATCGTGATCTGGTACTATGTAGATGGCAAAGAAGTGGGCAAACTGCAAAGCGAGCATGGGCACATCTAGCCAGTTTGACCACTTGTATTGCCTTGTCATGTTTGGCACCAAGGGTAGCGAGGAGAATTGAACTTTTGTAAACTCCTCTCTGTTTCTTTTGAAAATGCCCTCAATGCATATCCTCTTGTTATTGTAGTCACTTTTGTAGGTTAAACATTGTAATGTTTGAAATACTAGGAAAGAATGTAAACAACATCTCTGCTATTTGTCGGCCATGTTTAGACACGACTGTGAAATGACAATAAGATCCAATAGTGAAATTGAGAGTAGTATAACTGGACGAACGAGGTTTACCATCCGTATTATGTCCAGGGCATGGACCTACTTGCCGTGGTTAAGAGTGGGCACATTTTCCCGCAGTTGTGACGTTAACCTGAGAGTATCGGCGTTTGGTTTATTTTACTGTTACT